>WEDG01002927.1:0-303433 GCA_017591395.1 Schistocephalus solidus | reverse complement strand
TCATTACTTCGGATCAGTTACGTATTGCTTTCGATCCTTGGGTGATGCACCACCCGGGATTAGGAATGACTGGCCGACGAAAGCCACTGAGACACAAATGGCCATTCCAGTTTCCCCTGTGCTTTGCCGGCCGGGGACGGCGCAGGCGCAGTGGCGGGCAAAGCTAAAAATCCGGCTACGCGTGTCACACGACTTGGTCCCCGTCCGATGTACCAAACGTTCGCGAGGGAGTGACTCAGAGCTCATGTTTTCGTGACATTGCCACGAGCCGTTGGGCCTGGCAAAGAACAAAAATAACCAAATTATTCCGCCAGTCTAGCAATTACAACAATTTATCTCCATGGTTGAATTGCAACCACTCGTTCTCCCACTTTTGTATGCGGATAGAATTCTAATTTAGAAATTTTTCTTCAGTTCCCTTTAGATATTAAACTTACTAAAAATTTGTTTCCATGAATTATTCATCTTGGCCAGCGTACTTTCAGCGATTGTCTTTTTGTGAGCGGTGTAGTTTTAGCCGTCGCCCGATGGTCTTGACGTTTTTCTTGACATCGGAGTAGGGTGGAGTCCCTGACGAGTGTTGTAGATGCTGCGCAAGATAACTTTCACATATAAGCCAATGCACGTACAATTCAAAATCCTGCGCTTACTCCATGGGACATTCGGCGAACGTTGTGGCTTGTGGCAGTTGAAATGTCGTCGTAACTAGGATTTTGTCTTTGCAAACACTAGTATTTTAAATTGCATATTCTTTCGCGCGGTGCCATACTTCGTTCTATTTGCTAACGTTTTTAAACTTTTGCTCGTTTTTTCTACAGCCTGTCACGACCAAATGCCAACTGATGTGTGCCCATTATTTGTTGGGTGCGAGAGGCGTGTAAGGGTACTAGTTAGGGGTAGCACCACACAGGTAGCATTTAGTCGATCCATTTTTCTCGTACAGGTGGTGAGTGCATCTGTGGCTGCCTCTAACTGGTACCCAACTTTCAACTGTGGCTCCTCGAAGTTGGGTTCTTCCAAGCGGCCACACCCCAGGCAACAATCATGACCGGCGGGCTAAATCAGGTGAGGGTCTCCAGTCTTGCGTGTGCTTCCACACCCGGTATGTCTGACTCCAGAAATTTCCACCTGCCCCCTCTCAAAAAGTCCTACGGTGGGGGCGACGGCAAATCCGAAGGCGGCCCGGGTTAACTCGGGTCGTTCTCCCACTAAAAGAAAACCATGACCCATAGTGGAGTTCGGCAGCCGTCCGCGATGTCCGAGCGGCCCTATTTACGATTTAGCACTCCTTGCCTCCTCGCAAAGGAAGGCGCTAGAAAAAGTTGCCCTAAACAAATGCTGGGTCTCACGTCTTCTGCAGCCGGCCGCGGCTCGCAAAATCACGGTCGTAAAAAACTCAAACAAGCAACAATACCCCCCGTCCCCATCCGCCGCGCCATACTCTCCAGGCTGCTCGGATGAGTCCACTCGCACTAGCACCCTGGAATATTCATTACCTTTTTGACAATCCTAGGAGCAACCGGCCGGAACGGAGGACGGCGCTAGCCACTCGGCAACTGGCACGCTGCAAGGTGTACATTGCTGCTCTCAGCGAGACCAGATTCTCTGAGCAGGGTCACCTGGAGGATGTGGGTGCCGGCATCACCTTTATTCTGGAGCGGCCGGCCAAAGGCATAGTGACGCGACGCTGGTGTTGCCTTTGCCATCCGGAACGACATCGTGGGACGTCTGCCCTGTCTGCAACAGGGTAGCAATGATCGCCTGATGAGCCTCCGCCTGTTTCTTCGAGGAGACAAGTTTGTCAACATCATCAGCGCCTACGCTGCCCCAATGATGAGCTCTGATGCGGCCATGGACGAATTCTACGAGGACCTACAGCGCTGCTGGCGACTGTGCTCGAAGGAGGACAAGTTAATTGTCCTTGATGACTTCAAAGCCTCGCGTCGGGACGGACCACACTGCCTGGCAGGGAGTGCTGGGTCCCCACGGTCTCGGTAGCTGTAACGATAACGGCCTCCCTTATTCTGTGAACGTGTGCGGAACACCGTCTCCCTGCTGACAAACACCTTCCGCCTTCCGAAGCGGGAGAAGGCCACGTGGATGCACCCTCGGTCGCGGCGCTGGCAGCTACTGGACTATGTTCTCGTCCGGAGGCGAAACCGAGAGGACGTGCTGGTAACCAAGGCGATCCGCGATGCCGATGGTTAGACAAATCACCGCCTCATCATCTCCCAGCTGAGGCTACGACCTCAACCCCGACGAAGGCCTCAAGGTAAGCGACCGCCAGGTAAGTTAAATACTCTTTTGTTAAATCTGCCTGCTCACTGTTTTGACTTAGCAAACAAATAACCGAGAAACTGGAGAACCTGCATACCGCACATAGTAATGCCACTGTGGAGACACGATGGTGTCAACTGCGAAATGTCATCCAGTCCATCACCCTCGAAGTTGTCGGACGCGCACGCCGTCAAAACCAGGACTGGTTTGACGACAATGACGCGTACATCAGCACCTTACTCGCGGAGAAGAATGGACTACACAAAGCCTTCATGGATTTTCGGACTGACGCCACCAAAGCATCCTTCTTCAAATGCCATCGCCTTGTACTTCAACGGCTGCGGAAGATGCAGGACGCCTGGATGATCCGAAAGGCTAAGGAAAGCCAGGGGTATGCGGACCCCAATGAAATGAAAAAAACTTTTTCAAAGCCATCAAGGCCATCTACGGCTCGTGTATGAAGTGGACCGCACCGCTGCCTAGCTCTGACGGCACAACACTGCTGAAAAAGAAATCGCAAAGTCTGAGCACTTCCGCAGTGTCCTTAATTGCTCATCAGCCATCTCCGATGCTGCCATTGACCGGCTCCCTTAAGTGTACACGAACAATGACCTGGATCTGCCGCCTTACCTACCAGGAACTATCCGGGCCATGCAGCAGATTTCCAGCGGTAAAGCACCGGGATCCGACGCAATCCCACCGGAAGTCTACAATCATGGTGGGCTCCGGCTGATAGCAAAACTCACAACACTCTTCCAGGAGATGTGGCGCCAAGGACAAGTTTCTCAGGATTTCAAAGACGCGACCATCGTCCATCTCTACAAACGGAAGGGGAACCGGCAACTCTGTGATAATCACAGAGGCATCTCGCTGCTCAACATCGCCGGGAAAATCTTCGCCCGTATCTTTCTCAATCGTATGAACGGTCACATAGAGCAGAGCATCCTCTCGGAAAGCGATTGTGGCTTCCGGCGACACCGCGGGACAACCGACATGATCTTTGCCGCCCGGCAGCTACAAGAGAAGAGCCAGGAGATGCGAACTCACCTATACACTACCTTCGTAGATCTAACGAAAGCCTTTGACTAGGTGACTAGCGACAGACTGTGGAAATTCATGCAGAAATTCGTCTGTTCAGAGCGGTTCACGCTCTTGGTGCGTCAACTTCATGACGGGATGACGGCGCGCGTCACTGACAACGGGATAGTATCCGAAGCGTTTGCAGTGACCAATTGAGTGAAACAGGGCTGCGTACTGGCCCCCCACCCTGTTCAGTCTCATGTTCTCTGCTATGCTGATGGACGCCTACCGTGATGAGCAGCCTGGGATCCGCATCACATACAGAACTGACGGACACCTTCTCAACAGTCGGCGTATGCAGGCTTCAACGCATGTGTCTACAACTACAGTTCATAACTTTCTCTTCGCGGATGACTGCGCCCTTAACACCGTGACGGAGGAGGACATGCAAAGGAGTATGGACCTCTTCGCCGAAGGCTGTGCCGATTTTGGATTAACAATCAGTACAGCCAAATTGTTTTCATGCATCAGTCGCCACTCAGTGCAGAATACAATGCTCCCCGAATAAATATCAACGGCGCTCAACTCAAAAAATGGGGAAACCTTCGCTTATCTGGGAAGCAAGCTGTCATGCAACACGAGAATCGATAACGAGGTTGCCCAACGGATCTCCAAAGCCAGTCAGGCTTTCGGCCGACTGCAGGCCTCCGAGTGGAATCGCCACGGTACTTACCTGAACACCAAACTGTAGATTTACAGGGCCGTAATCTTGAAGACACTCCTTTATGGAGCGAAGACTTGGACCGTCTACTCGAACTAAGCCATGAAACTGAATCACTTCCATCTCAGCTGCCTCCACAGAATACTGAAGCTGGGATGGCAAGACAGGATCCCGGACACGGAAGTCCCGGAGCGGACCGGATTCCTCAGTATCTACGCCATCCTGAGGAAATTACAACTGTGATGGAGCGGCCACCTGGTAAGATTGGACAACGAGCAACTACCCAAACGACTTTTCTACGGAGATGCCACTACGGGTGCTTAACGGCAGGGATGTCAAAAATGACGCTACAAGGACACCTAAAAGAAATCTCTGAAGCAACTGCAAATCAACCCGACGACCTGTGAGGACCTCGTCCAGGGTAGACCGGCATAGAGAAGATCCATTAAGACTTGTGCATCAACCTCTGAGGCCAACCAGATCGCCTGTGCTAAGGCCAAAAGGGTGACTCGCAAGTCACAAGCACCGCCTATCAACACCGCCAATGCCCAAGCCCTCCAAACGTGCCCACACTGTCAACGCACATTCCGCGCGCGAATAGGCTTGGTCGGACATCTTTGAACTCGATGCAACAACAATCCCACAACATCAACCTCTGCCACACCAGCCTCAGACCCCACGACAACGATCACCCTAACCACTGATAACAACTTCATCGATGCCCCGCCGCCAACGATCACCGACACCATCCTCCCTCCTCCACACCCTGCGCCGAGCACGGCGACGAACACCACTTGCCCCACTCCCACCACCGACTACCTGCCACCTGCTATTTACAACACCACCGCCGCCCCAAGTACCAGTGATGGGGACTCGGTACTAACTTGTCCTCATTGCAATCGCACATTCACCTCACACATCGGCCTGGTCGGTCACTTGCGAATCCATCGCACAGACTGGCGAACTAGTGCATGGAGCACCAACACACAGCAGAAACCGCCACCTCCAATGCCCTCACTGCCCCCGCGCATTCACTCATCGCATGAGCCTGCTCAGTTACATGCACATCGACGAAATCGGAATCCACCGCGATGCCAGCACATCTTACGCACCCATCACAATACTTCTGATATGCCTCCCATAAGCACGACTACCAGTAACAGCAGCAGATTCTCCAATATTCATCACCCCCCGACCTATTTTGTCCTCATTGTCACCGCACATGCACATCACGCATCGGCCTAGTCGGTCACTTTGCAAACCTATCACACAGAGACCGGCAAACCAGTGGGAGGAGCGCCAACATACACCCACCGCACTCGGCTCAACTGTCCGCACTGCCCACGTACATTCACACAATGCATGGGCCTATAAGGTCACATGCGTCTCCATGAAAACCTGCGGTAGAACACTGCCGGCTATACCACAACACTACATCTCTCCTCATCAGCCTCTGCACCTCACATGACCACACGCAACACCACAAAAACATGCTCTCAGTCTGCATAGGTGATTGAAAGGCAAGTATGATCCTCGGCTCCTTCCCCATGTGGCTCCACTTTTGCACATGTGATCTGAGCTTGAGAATATCAAAAGCCGATAAGCGCCATGGGTTGGAAGGTTGCCAACTGACAATTAAATTATGAGTTCGCAATCAGTCTAAAGTGTGTTGCGTCGAGTGGCTGACTGGTAGTCTGAGAGTCAGGTTGCGATGGCTCCTACTTAACGTGACCTCCAGCGATCTATGAGGCCAACCGGATCGCCGCCGCCAAGGCCAAAAGAGCGGCACGAAAATCACCAGCACCCCGGACCAACATCGTCGACGCCAAGGCCCTGCCAACATGCACGCGCTGTCAACGCATTTTCCACGCGCGAATCGGCCTGGTTGGACATCTTCGGATGCAATGCACCAACAATCCGACAATTCCAATTTCTACGTCAAATTCTGCCAACCCTCCTTCTGACTCCCCCACCCTCACTCGTGGCATCAATTCCATTACTCCCACCATCATAGAGACCACATCCATCTACTCATCGCCTGTTACCCCCACGACCGCACAGGTGCTGGTTAACTCGTCTACGTGTACTACGTACATGACCTGGCCCCCCAAACACAAGCACCAGGATTTCATACAACAGGTGGTTGAACGGCTCACATGCGTGAGAGTGCCGGAGGTCACGTTAAGTAGGAGCCATCGCAACCTGACTCTCAGACTACCAGTCAGCCACTCGACGCAACACACTTTAGACTGATTGCGAACTCATAATTTAATTGTCAGTTGGCAACCTTCCAACCCATGGCGCTTATCGGCTTTTGATATTCTCAAGCTCAGATCACATGTGCAAAAGTGGAGCCACATGGGGAAGGAGCCGAGGATCATACTTGCCTTTCAATCACCTATGCAGACTGAGAGCATGTTTTTGTGGTGTTGCGTGTGGTCATGTGAGGTGCAGAGGCTGATGAGGAGAGATGTAGTGTTGTGGTATAGCCGGCAGTGTTCTACCGCAGGTTTTCATGGAGACGCATGTGACCTTATAGGCCCATGCATTGTGTGAATGTACGTGGGCAGTGCGGACAGTAGAGCCGAGTGCGGTGGGTGTATGTTGGCGCTCCTCCCACTGGTTTGCCAGTCTCTGTGTGATAGGTTTGCAAAGTGACCAACTAGGCCGATGCGTGATGTGCATGTGCGGTGACAATGAGGACAAAATAGGTAGGGAGGTGATGAATATTGGGGAATCTGCTGCTGGTACTGGTAGTCGTGCTTATGGGAGGCATATCAGAAGTATTGTGATGGGTGCGTAAAGATGTTTCCTGGCATCGCGGTGGATTCCGCTTTCGTGGATGCGCATGTAACTGAGCAGGCTCATGCGATGAGTAATGCGCATGGGCAGTGAGGGCATTGGAGGCAGCGGTCTCTGCTGTGTGTTGATGCTCCAGGCACTAGTTCACCAGGCTCCGTGCGATGGATTCACAAATGACCGACCAGGCCGATGTGTGAGGTGAATGTGCGATCGCAATGAGGACAAGGTTTAGTACCGAGTCCCCATCGCTGGTACTGGGGAGGGTGGCGGTGGTGTTGGAGGTAGCAGGGTGGCAGGGTAGTCGGAGGTGGTGGGAGTGGGAGGGCAAGTGGTGTTCGTCGCCATGATCGGCACAGGGGGTGGAGGAGGGAGGATGGTGTCGGTGATCGTGGGTGGCGGGGTATCGATGAAGGTTTTAACAGTGGTTTGGGGTGGTCGTCGTCTTGGGGGTCTGAGGCAGGTGTGGCAGAGGTTGATGTTGTTGGATTGTTGTTGCATTTGAGTTCGAAAGATGTCCGACCAGGCCAATTCGCGCACGGAATGTGCGTTGACAGCGTGGGCACGTTGGCAGGGCTTGGGCATTGACGGTGTTGATCCGCGGTGCTTGTGACTTGCGAGCTGCCCTTTGGCCTTCGCAGCGGTGATCCAGTTGGCCTCATAGATTGCTGCACCAGTCTTCATGGATATTCTCCTATGCCGGTCTATCCCTGGGCGAGGTCCTCCCAGGACGCCGGGTTGATTTGCAGTTGCTTCAGAGATTTCTTCAAAGTGTCCTTGTAGCGTCGTTTTTTTAACCCCCTGTCGGCGAGCACACGTAGCGACATCTAGTGAAAAGTCGTTTGGGTAGTCGCTCGTCGTCCATTCTAACCAGGCGGCCGCCCCATCGCAGTTGCATTTGCCTCAGTATGGCTGGATGCTGAGGATTCAGTCCGCTCCAGGACTTCCGTGTCCGGGATCCTGTCTGCAATCTCAGATTCAGTATTCTGCGGAGACAGCTGAGATGAAAGTGATTCAGCTTCCTGGCTTGGTTCGAGTAGACGGGCCAGGTCTCCGCTCCATAGAGGAGAGTTGTCAAGACGACGGCCTTGTACATCTTCAGTTTGGTGTTCAGGTGAATACCGTGGTGATTCCACACGGAGGCCTGCAGCCGACCGAAGGCCTGACTGGCTTTGGAGATACGTCGGGCAAACTCGTCATCGATTCTCGTGTTGCGTGACAACGTTATTCCCAGATAAGCGAAGGTTTCCACATTTTTGAGTTGAGCACCATTGACGTTGATTCACGGAGCATTGTATTCCGCGCTGGGCGGCAGTTGGTTAATGAACACCGTTTTGGCTGTACTGTACAAATCCAGAATTGGCACAGTTTGTGGCGAAGAGGTCTATGCTCCTTTGAATGTCCTCCTCCGTTACGGTGTTAAGTGCGTACTCGTCCGCGAAGAGTGAGTCATGGACTATAGCCGTAGATACGCGCTTTGGGGCCTGCATACGCTGACTGGTGAGAAATGGACCGTCAGTTCTATAGGCATGTGGATCCTAGGCTGCTCATCATGGTAGGCGTCCATCAGCATAGGAGAGAACATGAGACTAAACAGGGTGGGGGCTAGTGCGCAGCCCTGCTTCACTCCGTTGGTCACTGCGAATGCTTCGGATACCATCCCATTGTCAGTGACGCGCACCGTCATTCCGTCATGAAGCTGACGCACCATGAGCGTGTACGCTCAGGACAGCCGAATTTCTGCATGACGTTCCACCATCCGTCGCAATTCACCCTGTCAAAGGCTTTCGTCTGATCCACGAGGGTGGTTTCACATCTCCTGGCACTTCTCTTGTAGCTGGCGGGCGGCGAAGATCATGTCGGTTATTCAGCGGTGTTGTAGGAAGCTACATTGGCTTTCCAAGAGCGTTCCCTGCTCTAGATGACCGTTCAGACGATTGAGAAGGATACGGACGAAGATATTCCCGGCGATGTTGAGCAACGAGATGCCTCTGCGATTATCACAGAGTTGCCGGTTCCCCTTCCATTTGTAGAGATGGACGATGGTCGCGTCTTTGAAATCCCGAGGAACTTGTCCTTGGCGCCAAATCTCCTGGAAGAGTGTTGTGAGGTCTGCCATCAGCCGGGACCCAACGTGCTTGTAGACTTCCAGTGGGATTGCGTCGGATCCCGGTTGTTTACCGCTGGAAATCTGCTGCACGGCCCGGATGTTTTCTGGTATGGAAGGTGGCAGATACAGGTTATTGTTCGTGTCCACTTGAAGGAGTTGGTCAATGGCAGCATTGGAGCTGGCTGATGAGAAATTGATAACACTTCTGAAGTGCTCGGCCCAGCGCTTCAGAATTTGCGATTTCTCCATCAGCAGTGTTGTGCCGTCAGAGCTGAGCAGTGGTGCGGTCCCCTTGATACACGGGCCATAGATGGCTTTGATGGCTTTGAAAAAGTTAATTTCATTGCGGTCCACATACCCCTGGATTTCCTCAGCCATTCGGATCATCCAGGCGTCCTGCATCTTCCGCAGCCGTTGTTGTACAAGGCGGCAACATCTGAAGAAGGCTGCTTTGGTGGCGTCAGTTCGAAGGTCCATGTAGGCCTTGTGTAGTCCATTCTTCTCCGTGAGTTAGTTGCTGATGTCGGCGTCATTGACATCAAACCAGTCCTGGTCTTTACGGCGTGCGCGTCCGAGGACTTTGAGGGTGGTGGACTGTTGACATTTCGCAGTTGACAATATCGTGTCCCTATGGTGGCGTTATTATCTGGAGCATGCAGGTCCTCCAGTTGCTGGGTTATTTAGTTGCTGAAGTCAAAACAGTGAGCAGGCAAATTTAACAAAAAAGTATTTTACTTACCTCGCGATCGCTTACCTTGGGGCCTTCGTCAGGGTTGCAGTCGGAGCCTCATCTGGGAGATGACGAAGCGGTGGTCTGTCCAACAATCGGCATCGCGGATCACCTTGGTTACCAGCACGTCCTGTCGATCTCGCCTCCGGACGAGAACATAGTACAGCAGCTGTTAGCGCCGCGACCGAGAGTGCATCCACGTGGCCTTCTCCCGCGTCGAAAGGCGGAAGGTGTTTGTCAGCAGGAGACGGTGTTCCACACAGGTTCGCCGAAGAAGGAAGCCGTTATCGTTACAGCTACCGAGACCGTGGGGACACAGCAATCCCTGCCAGGCAGCATGGCCTGTCCCGGCGCGGTCATTGAAGTCACCAAGGACAGCAAACTTGTCCGCCTTGGGCACAGTCGCCAGCAGAGCGTGAATGTCCTCGTAGAATTTGTCTTTCAACGCATCAGAGCTCGTCATTGGTGAAGCGTAAACGCTGATGATGGTAGTGAACTTGTATCCCCGAAGAAGCACGTGGAGGCTCATCAGGCGATCATTGCTACTCTGCGGCAGACAGGGCAGACATCCCACGATGTCGTTCCGGATGGCAAAGGCAACATCAGCGTCGCGTCACTCTGCCTTTGACCGGCACCTACATCCTCCAGCTGACCCTGTTCAGAGAATCGGGTCTCACTGAGAGCAGCAATGTCCACCTTGTAGCGCATCAGTTCCCGAGTGACTAACGTCGTCCTCCGTTCCGGCCGATTTCTCCTCGGATTGTCTAAAAGTGAACGAACATTCCAGGCTGCTAGTGTGAGCGGACTCACCCGATTAGCCTGTAGGGTATGGTACCGGGGATGGGGACGGGGGTATTGCTGTTTGTTTGAGTTTTACGACCGCGTATTTTGCAATCTGCAAGCCGCGGCCGGCTGCAGAAGACGTGCGACCCAGCATTTGTTTAGGGCACCTTTTCTAGCCCCTTCCGACGCGAGGAGGCAAGCAGTGCTGTCCCTAAATAGGGCTGCTCGGACATCCCAGACGGCTGCCGAACTCCACTATGGGTCATGGTTTTGTTTTAGTGAGAGAGCGACCAAATTAGACTGGGCCGTCTACAGGGTTGCTGTCACCCCACCGTAGGACTTTTTGAGATGGGGGAGGTGGGGAGTTTGCGAGTCAGACATACCGGGTGTGGAGGCACACACAGCACCGGAAACCCTCACCCGTTTAGCCCGCCGGTCGTGACGGTTGCCCGGGGTGTGGCTGCTGGAGTGAACCCAACTCCGAGGAGCCACAGGTGAGAGTTGGGCATCAGGAAGAGGCGGCCACAGGAGAATAAACCACTTGTACGAGACAAATGGAGTGACCAAATGCTATCTGTGTGGTGCTACCCCTAACTAGTACCCCATACACCTCACGCACTCACACACGTTAGTTCGACCGTCGATTTCGACGATGTCCACCGTATGCTCCACGTAAGGGTGGTGTAGAGACGGTGACTTGGCCGTGAAATAGTTTTAATTGATAGTAGCCTTGCGCTACAGCTACCGCACTCTCTCCTCCTCCCCACCTGAACCCGGTGGGGGAGTCGAGAAAACTGGAGGAGGGAGAGGACGCAGGTGGCTGCCACGGCCGGAGCCGCCCCTGGGCGTACCAACACACCTGGCTCGGATCCCACAGAGTGGGATTGCCCTAAAAGCCACATTAAGATGGAGGCATTGCAGCCTGATTTTCAGTCCGCCAGTCAGCCACTCCACACAAAACACACGTTGGGCTGACCACGCGGTCCGAGTTATCCCGTCAGTTGGCAAACTTTCAAGCCACGGCTTTTAGCGCACCGTGATAGTTTTAAGCGCGTCAGATTGTTTATACTGAGGAAAATGCGCTGAGCTGTTGAACGCACTCTCTCCCCCACCCCCACAGTCAAACCACTGTCCAAGCCGGTCAGTTGCCTGATGCGGAAGTGGGCGCAGCTGCTGGTGACCTCGTCTACGTGTACTACGTACATAACCTGCCCCCCCCCAAACACGAGCACCAGGATTTCACACTGCAGGGGGTTGAACGGCTTACATCTCACATGTGTGATATAGCCAGAGGTCACGTTAAGAAGGAGCCATCCTGGCCTGACTCACAGACCACCCGTCAGCCACTCCACGCAACACACATTGGACTAATTGCGAGGTCTGCGTGTAATTGTCAGTTGGCAACCTTCCAACCTCGGCACTTAACGTACCCACACTCTCTTCTCCCCCCACCTGAGCCCGGTCTAATGACACAGGCAAGAAGTCCGGAGATGGGACACACACACACGGGGAAGATGTCCTTGATGACGATGAGGAGGACAGATGTTTGAGTGAGCTATTTACTTTGCTCTGAAATGGGGGCTGCCAGCCCGATCAGGTGTGTTTGCATCGTTTCGCGGTCTTGTTAGTTTCTGCTAATAACGTGATTTCGCTTGTCCATTTCTGCTTAATTACCCAAACAGACACGGTGATTGTCAGGCTGGACATCTGGGAGCATCACATGCGCAAGCGACATAGTCACCGTCATGGTTACCTTGGCTACAAATGCATCGTGCCAAGCTTGTGTCAAGGGGCGTCAAATTGCCCTCACTGCCCATCTGCCTCGTCTTAGACTTATCACAGTAGGTTTTTATCGAAGCCATCGTCTTGGTGTGGCTTCATTGCCTTCATCAGTCGATAATAACTACCTAGGAAATAAGTAGACAATAGATGCAAACAAACGAACCCAAGGCTCAATAGTTAGAGCGTTGGACTTCTGATCTGTAAGTTGCTGGTTCGAGCCTTGGGTGTTGCACCACCTGGGGTTGTGTATGGCTGGCTGATAACCGATAATAAGCCAGACATGGCCGTTCCAGTCTCCCTTGTCTGTGTCGGTAATGTCTTCTATAGGCAAGCTTAACAGCCCAGGACGACAGCAAAGGACGATGAGGGTACTGGTGACCGCCAGCAACGTCCGAATGCCGACCCCCTAAGAAGAGGCAGCTAGATTGAGAATAAGCCATTGCCTTCCTTCCCCAAATCCACCACGGGCACTTCGCGCGTGCGGACGATGACTGCCAGAGTTAAATAACCGCTCCCTTGATCAAATGGCATGACGACTGACAGTACCCGCGCCCTGGTCCTTCCGCGCTGCCACATTGGCTCCATCGGTACATGTCTTTTAACATGACTATTCCCACCTATAAATACTCTGAGACTCGAAACACCACTCACCTCTGACGATGAAAGAATGTCTGCTCATACATGTACTACTGATTGAAACAACAGTGCGCATTTATGGACATAACCATAGATACTCATATATGGAAAAAGAAAGAGGTTCTTCGGTAAAATTAAGCTGCTTTCGTGAATGTTCGAGCTGGTGACACCAAACGGTCTTCCGCCGAAATGAAGAGAAGTGGCACAGTTAAAATATCACACTAGACCGTTTGGCGCGACAGAACAGGCTAATCAGTGGCGTGCGAGAGGGTGAGCCGTGGTTTGTTTGTGAGCGAGGGGGGAGGCGGACGAATAACAGCTCCCAGTGCCGGAAAGTAAGGCGGATGGTGGATGAGTTGGCCTCCGGGGAGCTGGATTGGCGGTTTTAAATTTAGGGCAGGAGAGAGTAAGTCATGAACAGAGGCCCTCATAATTGACACCCAGGTCAAAATGGCAGTCGAAACTACCCGAAAATGAGTATCAAGCAACTGGAAATTCTCTCGCTCAATTCAAAGGTGCAAATCGATTTTTCCGAAAAATCTCTTCCTTTGTTCAGTATATCTCTCGGAATGCATATCACTGCTGATATATATAGATATATATTGAATAACTGAGGTCGTATGCATTCCGAGGGGATAATAAAGAAAAAAGGTTCGTCGGAAAACTCGAGTTATACTCGTGAATTTTCAAGTTGGTCACACCAACCCGTCGTCAGGCGAAATGAACAGAGGAGCAATGAAATGGTCAGATGACCAGTTTGTGTTACAGAACAGACAAGGACAGACAACCAACTGGGGTGTGAGGAATGGGCACATAATTGGATTGGGGCCGGTTATGGCTCCCTGTGTCGGAGGCGAAGGGGGATGGCAACTAAATGCGACAGCAGACGGTAAACTTAATGTTCATCGATGCGGGATAGGGACAGAGGTAATTGCACCGATGTTGGAGGTTGAAACTATTGGAGTTAAAACTATTAACACCTCCAACATCAGTGCAATTACCTCTGTCTCCATCCTGCATCGACGACCATTAATTTTACCGTCTGCAGTCGCATTTAGTTGCCATCCCTTCGCCTCAGACACAGGGAGCCATAACCGGCCCCAATCCAATTATGTGCCCATTCCTCACACCCCAGTTGGTTGTCTGTCCTTGTCTGTCCTGTAGCATACACTGGTCATCTGACCATTTCAGTTTTCCTCTGTTCATTTCGTCTGACGACGGGTTGGTGTGACTAACTTGAAAATTCACGAGTAAAACTCGATTTTTCCAACGAACCTTCTTTATTAATATATATATATATATATCAAGGAAATAATTTCTGAAATAATTAAGTGCAGGACATAGAGTCAGATGATTCGAACATGACTTTTTAGGATCAGACCCGAAATTTCAATGAATATTTGGGTCGAAGACAATCAACCACTGTGGAATAACCAGGTAATGCCCATTCTACAAACAAGTAGTACTACGAGTCGTATGAATCTTATATGGCACAGATATTATACTGTACTTCCGATATAGGTACTAGCTAAAAGCTCAGACACGTGTTTCGCCGATGTTTCTGATGCTTAGTGATGCAGCAACTAGGGGTTTGGCTCCTCAGTGGGTACCCCAGCGTTCTCTTTGTGATTTCTGGTATATGGACTCCAGAGAATAATCAAGGAAATAATTTCTGAAATTATTAAGTGCGAGATATGGAGTCAGATGATTCGAACATGACTTTTTAGGATCAGACCCGAAATTTCAATGAATATTTGGGTCGAAGACAATCAACCACTGTGGAATAACCAGGTAATGCCCATTCTACAAACAAGTAGTACTACGAGTCGTATGAATCTTATATGGCACAGATATTATACCGTACTTTCGACATAGGTACTAGCTAAAAGCTCAGACACCTGTTTCGCCTATATATATATATATATTAGAAGTGAAGAAAGTCTTCAGAAAAATCAAACTTAAATGCGTAAATTTTTGAAACTGGTGCCCCAGCTCATTTTCAGACTTTGGAATATGTACAAAGAACAATTAACGAATTAACCGTGTCTAACAGAAGAACCTACGTTTGGGCGATGTTTGTATCAGTACGCGCTAAGTGCAGTTTTTCATCCCATCATCATTGGTCATGCGCATTTGAAGTTGTCCTTGAAGATTTTGTATGTGGCATCTAAATCGATATGCCGATTGATGCATGCCTCATCTGAGTGCATTACTTCCAGGAATTCACGGTCTTTTCTCATTGGGCAGGTGCCCACAATCCGAGTGCTCTCCCATGCGAATTTATGCCCAGTGTTCAGTGTGTGCATGACAACCTGGGATAAGTGGTCTCTTCTTCTGAACACTAACTGATGTTCGTGTATGCGAGTTGAGATGGATTTCCCAGTTTGCCCACAATAAAAGGCATCACACCTGGAACATTAGACTTTGTAGACAACTCCTTTTTATCAAGATAGCCAACCCTGTCCTTAGAATGTACAAGCTATGAGCGTAAGGTAGATGCATGTTGGTGTGCTACTTATATCTGGTGTTTTCTTAATTGTCTTTTCGACAAATTCGGGTACATTGGAAATTCGTCTGACGATGAATTTAGCTGAAAGTTTCATAAATTTACCCAAAAAGGTTATTTCGTTCTGAAAGCACTTCATCTCCTTCAAAACATATGCAGTATGTTACCAAACAGAAAAATATGCCTATATTAACGAAAAATGACTAACCAATTTGGAAAAAATCATGCCACGTGAGTACACTCAAGTTTTCAAAGTTAATACGGGTGTTGCATGCAAATAACTGGCTTAATAAAACAGGAAAGGCACAGCAAGGTTTACAAATTAATTGATATATATATTTTTATTATATCTCCTTTAGGAATTAGTGTCACATGAAGTCTAGCAAAAATTCAGGTTTGTTATTTTCGATCACGTGATGTAAAAGCTTTTTTGTGAACCCATTATAATTTTTCCGTCTTTGAATTGGCCGAGCTGTAGATGCATACATTAAAGAGATGTTCGCTTGATTTCACTGATAGAGACGCCACAGGAATAAAAGTTCCCATAAGGTCACGTGTTGGCAGGCTGGGCAGTGACAATTAAATTTGAGTAGAATGGACAAAAGCAATCATAAGCATATCACTTTGTGTATTCTGATAGAAATTTCTTCCATCAAATTTATTTGCCTTTCTGCCGAGATTGCAGCTCACTGAGTTTCCGAGTATCCTTAAAATACAATGATTTATGAACGGTTTTCAGCGCTTTCAACTGCTTGTCCCTTAAATATTCTCTCTGCAATATATGCATCTAAAAACTGAAAATAAGGTAGATCTGGTAAACTTAAGTAGTAAATAATTTGGCTTTCATTTTTATGTAGATGGGTGTTTCGGTCATATTTGAAAACTCCTCAAGCCTGAAACCTCCTTGTCGAAAAAGTGAACGTGCAGAACAATAGTCAAAGATGAATACGCCTTCAATTAATTAAAATACTTTCTCGACTACGCCACCCTATTTAAAAAGCACTTTAGCAGAGTATTTTGCCAAATGATGTTCAAGCACTTTGCGCTTGCATCCGGCAAAGTCAAAAAATTAGCTTTTTTTCCGGGTTTTTCCCTTGTCTGAAAAATACTGATAAATATTCTGCTATAAACGTATGAAATTTCTTTTTACTTTACACTGCAGACCTTTTCGCTATCTTTTCTTAATGTAAGGTTGCCTTCTTCGAATATGAATATACAGAAATGTGGGCATACGAATACTGTTATATTGCTCAAATTGTTAATGCTTCGCCACTTTCGTTTCTAAATTTAATATAGGCAAAAGCTTCACCGTACAAAATGTATCTTTCCAACTGTGCAAAGTTTTACATGAGATTGAGTTGATGGCCAGTTTGT
The DNA here is from genome assembly GCA_017591395.1 of Schistocephalus solidus. NCBI lineage: Eukaryota > Metazoa > Platyhelminthes > Cestoda > Diphyllobothriidea > Diphyllobothriidae > Schistocephalus > Schistocephalus solidus. The sequence goes on along the minus strand of WEDG01002927.1, from coordinate 286,695 downwards.
CGATTTCTTATTATGCATTCGAAAGTTTCGGGCGCAGGTGAGATACATTATGATTTCATAAAACTTGGTTCATTGATCATGTCAAAATTAAACGGCAACCAGCTGGACCAAATGATCCAAAATGCTTGCGGAAAAATAGTCTAGTTTGGCCAACTGATCAATTTCTATCCCATTGCACGAACACACTATACCACGCATCACATAAATGACAGAGACAAAATGCAGGAAATGGATTTGTATGTTCTCCGCCATCCACCATAATCATACAATCTAGCCCTCTACCAACTACCACTTCTTTCAGTCTTTTGATGACTTTTTCATAAGAGCACAATTTAATTCTGACAGGGCTGTAAAATAGGCTTTTCAAGATTTAAATCACCCTTGATTAACAGCCTTTTACACCACCGGACTGAACAAGCTACCGCTGAGATGGCAACTGTGTATTGACAATATTGTGCGTACTTTAATAAATAAAACGATTCCTTGTATGCATGAAACTTTAGCAAATTATTTTAGTTAACTTTCGTACTTGAAAACCTGATAGTGCTATTCGAGAGTAAAAATTTGAAAGTCATTTTTAGTACAACCACATGAATTGGGGAGATCACTTAAGACCCCACAGACCATCAATGTCCCAGTGGACAAAATGTTCAGGACAGCAACCTGGAACGAAATTAAATATACCAAGAATATTCTGCGTTGCTGATAAAAAAATTGACCCATGACTGTTCTGATACAGACACCGCGAAAGCATGGGTCTAGGCACTGGATTAGGTAACGATGCCTTTTGTGCGAATAAACTACCATTGGAAGTTATTGCCAGATCCGTGAGACAAAGTGGACTGACAATAACAAACATCAGCCGACTGCCTAGTGTACAAACCTGAAATCTGATTTGATCGTTAATCAGTGCAGAACCTACTTACAAAAGCTTCCAATGTCCCTCCAGTAACCCCATACACTTAAAAAGACTAAGGAAATTATATAGTTCTTATGCTGGTTGAGGGGAATCAAAGTTGCGAAAGTTGTCGACCAGTTCAAATACACATGGATAGATTAAACGGAACAGTAGAAGAGGGAGCAAATCCAGTTTTACTGACATGATGGTTATTCAGCTGATTTACTACAACACTTAAATCGACCGAAGCTATCCTGCCCCACAAAACCTAAGCCAAGGTTTTAAAGCGCGTTTTAGATAAGACAATGTTTGAATACTTATAATTGTGTAACATAATTCCAAGACATTTCAGTCACGACAGGATCCCGGCTTTTATAAGGGCAAAATATGTACTCGACAGAAAAGACTTCTATGTAGTTTGCCTTTTTTCAAGCGGATATTTGATGCCCTTGTAAATTCAAATATTTTTTAGCAAAAAGCCTAGAGAAAAATATCTTCTTTGCACTAATTTACTAGCAAATTATATTTGTTTAAATTGTATACTCGCGAAGAGTATTTATAGGGTTGAGACACTTTTTGATTCGTGAAAATTTTGAACCTGACCTGCAGTTTCACTTTCTCTTACGGTTTCTAAACTCCATGACTAATGATTTCCCTGCAAGGAAAATCAAATATTTCTTTACCCTATTAAGATGTTACATAAAACTCATAAGCGTTTGAAATAGGTGTTTCCATGCTGTATATTTCACAAGCAGTATTAACGAATAACATTTACAGTCATGAAAAGCTGATACTTATAAACCTTTTCTAAACCGAATTTCGGGTTCTCTTCAAGTAAAAAATTTAAAGTAGACAAAACTTTACTCAAAACCGTACTTGGAAAATACTCTTTTATGCTTTCTAACACATGTATTTGAAATTTCAAGCACATCTAAACTCGCCATGATAATTTTGTGCTATAATAGTAGTCACTTTTTTAAGTGTAGTTTTTGTACGCATTCTGCCCTAACTTAGATATTTTGGATTTGTGTTACGGGGATAATACTGTGCAAGGCCTATTCTAGAACTATTTAAAAAAAATGTTTTAGAACTTCCGTTAGCATTTTTAAGATAACAACCTATCGTACAGTAGCTTGGGTAGAGCTTATACGGCTAGCCTAAACAATAAAGTGTATTTTCAGCCAGAAAGGCCTTTTTAAGGTGTGGTTTTAATATTTATTATCTTGCAGCATAATCCCAAGATATTTCATTCACGACAGAATGCCAGCTTTTGAATGAGATTCTTCCTGACCACCTGCAAAGCGCTCACTTCAAAAAATGACTGCTTAATTAATATTTAATATTTTCACGAATTGTTTTCACAGAATATATGCACAAAAATGTTCTTCCTATGTTTGCTTTGTGGCAAATAACTTATTCCATACTTTTTATACTTCGAAAACGTAATTCTACTTCGGTTTTTTAAAATTAACTATTTATGGTTTTTTTAAACAATGAAATACGATTTCATAAGGCATAATATCCGTTAATTTAGTGGTGCTTTGTGAGAAGCCTGCAAATCTTCCCATTTTCACTGTAAAATTTCATAAGCGCTACGCGATATCTTCATAAGAGATTAGATGAATGCGCATTTATTTGCACGAAAACTATACAACATATAGATTTTGAGCCCTGGATGCAAGTGCAAAAACAGATCGGGTGCAACGTTACTCGCATATTGATAAAAAACTTAAACTGCATAGTACCGTTTCTTTAGGTAGAACTGTGGAATAAAACTTAATTGTATAAAAAATGTGCCCCCTAAACGCACCACGTGGTAGATGCGTTGGACGAACAGGGGTACCACATCAGGGCACGGCAGGCGTTATTCGGGTTGCACTTCAGTAAAAAATGCCAAATATGGGGGGTGCGATGGCATACATAGGGGTGGCTAGGACCTAGGGAAACTAACCACCCTAACCACATGCGCCCTCTCTCATCTCCGGTATTCTTGACTCTGTCTTGACATCGGGCATAGATGCGGGAGAAAGAGAGAGTGCGGTAGATGCAGCACAAGTCTACTATCACTTTAAAATAAATCAAACGCATGTCACCTTCCCTGCACACCAGTAGTCTAAAGCATACGGTGGAAATATTCACATTAACAAAGTAAAACTGTCGTTTATCAAAAAGGTAAAGAAGGAGATTGTTCAGAATATTTTTTACAAAATATATGTGCAAATAAAGGGCAAAAAAACAAATGAAAAAATGTGCCTATTACTGCATCAATAAATACATGATCTGCTGTGAAAGGGAATTGAAGGTGTCAAGGCAATGATGAACTTCCGTTCGTTAAAGTGCTTATGATTCATCTGATAGGCCCAGTGTGTGGACTGTCTGCGCCGTAATCGAGCGCATGTTTGTGATTCCAGTCCCAGCTTGTAGTCAAGGTTATGATTGGCTGAATGTAGGCATAATGAGCCTGTTATGTCCCGACGGGTGTGATAGAGGAAAAGGCATTGTCAGAAAGTTGAAAAGTGTTGTCTTTGAGGTGGAAACTGCAACAGGGATAATTAAACGACATGCGAACCAGCTTCGACAGAGGTTTACCACGGATGGCCAAATAGCCATCGATTTGCTATGTTACACTTTTGAAGTCCCTACCCCCAAAGAGGGCACAAGGCCGATACCACCTCCCGTCCGCAAGAGTCATAGAAAAACACAACCACCAAAAAAACTCATCGTGGACCCGAAGAAGAAACGATATGAGGTTCACCTTTCAAAAGCGGGAGGTGTTACGGAGACGGGATCCACAGTTGAGTCGTGGCCCAAGGCGGAAATGGCACATGTTGACGCACGCCGAAATAGGCCAAGCCGGCTGAGGAAAATGCACAGGCAACCAGGCAACCAATCGGTATGTGCCGCTGCACCGAGTATGCGTCAAGCCCCCAGGCACGCGTGCGGCCCAAATTCGAGAAGTTTCCGCCAGGGGTTTTCCAACGTGAGAAGCGACCAATCAATGCAAGCCAAGTTGCCGGCCAAAAAGTGCCAGAACGCTCTCCGTCACGATTGGTTGGAATGTTCGAGAACCCCGAGAACTAAATAAATAGACGATAGTTGATGAGCTTGAAATCTGCTGTTTTCTGTCGGCCCAGAATATAGTGTTTGTTCCAGAAACCGGCTTTGCCTTTTCCTCTATCACACCCGTCGGATATAACAACGCTCAAAACAGATTGTATCAATGTACCCATATTTTCTGTCGTCTCTCCTCTCTGTAATTATAAATTGGCCGACTTTGGCCTGGTAATTGTTTGCAGGTTCGTGAACTTTCAGCCCTTGTTTGCTTCAGGAAGCGCATAGATCGGTGTGTGCGTATTCCTGCTGTATAAATACCCAATCTGCAACGACAGAGAACAACAGGTGGCAAGTGACTGATGAACTTCGGTTCAAAGAAGTGCTTACGACCCATCTGCTAGACACAGTGTGGACTGTTATCTCCGTACTCGAGCGCATGCTTGTGTTTCCAGTCCCAGGTGGTAGTCAGTGTTATGATTGGCTGAATGAAGGTACAATAAGCCCGTAACAGACTGTATCAATCCATTCATATTTTCTGTCATCTCTAATCTCCGAAATTATAACTTGGCCAACTTTGGCCTGGTAATTGGTTGCCTGATCTTGAACTTCGCCATCCTTAGGGAATTGGTTTCCTTTGGGATGCCAATCGATCGGTTTTCGCCTACTCATGCTTGGATAAATACCCGATCAGCCATGACAGAAAATGACAGTTTTCGAGGAACTGATATTATTCGGTTCGATGAAGTGCTTATGACCAATCTGCTAGGCACATTTTGTGGACTGTCTGCGCAAAACTCGAGCGTATGTTTGTGTTCTCAGTCCCAGCTGTTGGTCTGGGATATGATTTCTGAATGAAGGCAGAATAAGCCCGAAACAGATTGTATCAATCCATGCATATTTTCTGTCGTTTCTCATCTCTGCATTTAAAACTTGGCCAACTTCGGCCTGCTAATTGGTTGTCTGTCCATGAACGTTGCCACCCATACGGAGCTTGGTCGTTCCGGGAAGACAATAAATCAGTGTGCGCCTCTACCTGTTTGGATATATACCCCATCAACAGCGATATAGAGCGACAGGCGGCGAGGCACTGATAAACTTCGGTTTGAGGAACGCTTATGACCTATCCGCTAGAAAAATTGTGTGAATTGTTAGCACCGTACTCGAGCGCATGTTTGCATGTCCAGTCCCTGCTGGTAGTCAGGGTTATGATTGGCTGAATGAAGGGAGAATAAGCCCGAAACAGAATGTACCAGCCTACCCATATTTTCTGTCGTCACTTCACTCTGCACTGATAATTTGGCCGTCTTCGGTCTAGTAATTTGTGCCGTGTTCTTGAAATTTGCTACCATTACGGAGCTTGCTTGAGTTGGGAAGTCAAAATATCGGTTTTCGCCTATTCATGCTTGGATAAATACCCAATCTGCCACAGAAAATGACAGGTTTCAAGGTGCTGATGAGCTTCAGTTAGATGAAGTGCTTATGACCCATCTGTTAGAACCAGTGTGTGGACTGTCTGCGACCTATTCGAGCGCATGTTTTTGTTCCCAGTCCCTGCTGGTGGTCTGGGATATGATTCTCTGAATGAAGGCAGAATAAGCCTGAAACTAACTCTATAAATATACCCCTATTTTCTGTCGTCTCTCCTCTCTGCAATGATACCTTGGCCGACATCGGCCTGGTAATTGGTTGCCTGTTGGTGACCTTTTCCAACCATACAGCACTTGTTTCCTTCGGGAAACCAAAAGACCATCGGGCGCCTATTCATTTTCGTATAAATACCCGATCTGCAGCAACAGAGAATGACAGGTGGCGAGGCATTAAGGCACTTCGTTTCGATGAAGTGCTTATGTCCCATCTGCTAGACCCAGTGTGTGGACTGTCTGCGCTGTACTCAAGCGCATGCTTGTGTTTCTAGTCCCAGCTGGTAGTCAGCGTTATGATTGGCTGAATGAAGGCAGAATAAGCCCGAAACAGACTGTAATACTCTACCCATATTTTTTCATCTTTCCTCTCTGCAATTAAAACTTGGCTGACTTCGGCCTAGCACTTGATTGCCTGTACGTGAACTTTGCCGAAACATATTGAGCTTGCTCGCATGGGGAAGCCTATAGATAGAATAGTCTCCTTTGAATAAATATCCGAGTTGCAGCGACAGAGAATGACAGGTGGTGAGGCACTGATGAACTTCGGTTCGATGACGAGCTTATGACCGCTCAGCTAGACCCAGGGCGTGGCCTGTCTGCGCTATACTAGAGCGCATATGTGTGTTTCCCGTCCCAGCTGGTAGTCAGGGTTATTATTGATTGAAGGAAGACAGAATAAGCCCGAAGCAGACTGTACCAATCTACCCATATTTTCTATCGTCTCTCCTCTCCTCAATTTTAAGTTTGCCATCATCAGCCTGTTACATGATTGCCTGTCCTTAAACTTTGCTTCCCCTCGTTTCTGAGTCATGTAGCAGCAGAAAATTCGGCGAAACACGTGATTGGATTTTAACTACTACCTTTGTCAGGGGTATGGCACAGCATTTTTGCCATAGCGATTTCATACTACTTGTAGTACTACCTGTTTGTAGAATCGGCATTACGTGGTGACTCCACATTGGTTGAATGTCTTCGACCCAGATGTTCATTAAAATTTCGGGTCTGACCCTAAAAGGTCATGTCCGGGTTACCTGACTAATAATTTCAGAAATTATCACCTCGATTATTCTCTGGAGTCCAAGTACCATAAACCGCATAGATTATACTGGGGGACACACTAAGGAGAGGAATTCCTCGTTGCTTAGTCCTGCAGCAGCAGAAAAAATGGCTAAACACGTGTCTGGGCTTTTAAATACTACCTTTGTCAGGAGTAAGCTATAGCATCGTTGCCATGTACATTTCATATGACTTGTAGTACTACCTGTTTCTAGAATGTGTATTCCGTAGTTTTTTTTAATAATGGTGGATTTTCTTCAAACCAGATGTTCATTGACATTTTCCGGTCTGACCCTAAGAAGTCATGTCAGGATCACCTGACTCCATGCCCTTTACTTAATAATTTCAGAAATTACTTCTCCGATTATACTCTGGAGTCCATATACCGTGAACCGCATAGAGGACGCTTTGGCACCCACTGAGGTGGCGAACGCCTCGTTGCGTAGCCCTGTTGCAGCAGAAACGTCGACCAAACACGTGTCTGGGCGTTTAGCTAGGACCTATGTCAGGAGTACGCTATATCATCTTTGACATATACACTTCATACTACTTGTAGTACAACAGGTTTCTTGATTGTGCATTCCGTAGTTATTCAACAGTGGTTGATTGCCTTCGACCCAGTTATTAATTGATATTTCGGGTCTGACTCTAAACGTCATGTACGGATCACCTGACACCATGTCCTGCAATAAATAATTTCAGAAAGTATTTCCACGATTATTCTCTGGAGTCCATATACCAAGAACCGCATAGAGGACGCTGGGGGACAAACTTAGGAGCCAAACCCCTCGTAACTGCGTCCTATCGCACCAGAAACATCGGCAAAAAATATGTCTAGCCTTTTAGAATGCATTAATGTCGCGAGGGCATGATACCATATTTGCCTTATACATTTCATACTACGTGTAGTTAACATACACTTAGAGTGTGTATTATGTGGTTATTCAAAAGTGGTTGATTGTCTTTGCCCCCGATATTCAATGAAATTTGAGGTCTGACCCTAAAACGTCATGTCCGGTTCACCTGACTCCATGGTCAGCACTTAATTTTATCCACAATTATTTTCCCGATAAACTCTGTAGTCCATATACCAGGAACCTTATAGAGAACGCTGGGGGAGACACTAAGGGGCCGAACACCTCGTTGTTGAATCCTGCAGCAGCGACAAAATCGGCAAAACACGTGTCTGGGCTTTAAGCTACTACCAATGTTAAGAGTAAATTATACAATTTTTGTCAAATATGTTTCATACTACTTGTAGTACTACCTGTTTGTAGAACGTGCATTACGTGGTTACTCAACAGTAGTTGACTGTCTTCAACCCATATTTCTATTGAAAATGCGTGTCTGACCCTCAAATTTTATGTCCGTATCAACAGTCTTCTTATCCTGCACATAATATTATCCAAAATTATATTCCCGATTTCTCTCTGGAGTCCATATACCAGAAACCGCATAGAGAACGCTGAAGGACCAAATGAGGACCCAAAAAACTCGTCGCTGCCTCCTGCAGCAGCAGCAGAAACATCGTCGTAAAACGTGTCTCGGCTTTTAGCAAATACTTGTGTCGGGACTACGGAAGACCATCTTTGGCACATCAATTTCATATTACTTGTAGAACTACCTGTTTTTAAAATATACACTGTGCGGTTACTCAAAAGTGGTTGATTATCTTCGCCCCAGATATTAATTGAAATTTCATGTCTGACCCTAAATGGCCGAGTCAGGATCACCGTAATCCATTTCTTGCACCTAATAAATACAGAAATTATTTCGCGGATTATTCTCTGGAGTACAAATACCAGAAACCGCAAAGAGAACGCTGGGGAGCCACTGCGGAGCTAAACCCCTCGTTGCTGCGTCCTGCAGCAGCAGAAAAATCGGCGATATACGTGTCTGGGCTTTTAGTTAATGCCGTGTTCGGGAGTACGGTATACCGTCATTGTCACATATATTTTATACTACTTGTAGTACTACTGCTTTTTAGAATGGGCATTACGTGGTCATTCAACAGTGATTTATTGTCTTCGACACATGTGTTGGTTGAAATTTCGGATTTGACTCTAAAATGTTATGTTTAGCTCACCTGACTTCGCGTCCTGCACTTAATAATTTTAGAAATTATTTCACTGATTACTCTCATGATTCCATATGCGGGAACCGCGTAGACTAGGCTGGGTACTCACTGAGGAGCCGAAAACCTCGTTGCTGCAAACAACAGCAACAGAAATATCGATGAAATACATCTCTGTGATTTAAGCTAGTGCCTATGTCGGGAGTACGGTATATCATACTTGCCATATACATTTCATACTACTTGTAGTACTACTTATTTGTAGAATGGGCATAAAGTGGTTATTCCACAGTGGTTTATTGTGTTCGACAGAGGTGTTTATTGAAATTTCGGATTTGAAACTAAAAAAACGTTTCTAGCTCATTTGACTTCACGTCCTGCAAATATCAATTTCAGAAATTATTTCCCAGATTATTCTCTGGAGTCCATATACCAGGAACCTTATAGAGAACGCTGGGGGAGACACTAAGGGGCCGAACACCTCGTTGTTGAATCCTGCAGCAGCGACAAAATCGGCAAAACACGTGTCTGGGCTTTAAGCTACTACCAATGTTAAGAGTAAATTATACAATTTTTGTCAAATATGTTTCATACTACTTGTAGTACTACCTGTTTGTAGAACGTGCATTACGTGGTTACTCAACAGTAGTTGACTGTCTTCAACCCATATTTCTATTGAAAATGCGTGTCTGACCCTCAAATTTTATGTCCGTATCAACAGTCTTCTTATCCTGCACATAATATTATCCAAATTATATTCCCGATTTCTCTCTGGAGTCCATATACCAGAAACCGCATAGAGAACGCTGAAGGACCAAATGAGGACCCAAAAAACTCGTCGCTGCCTCCTGCAGCAGCAGCAGAAACATCGTCGTAAAACGTGTCTCGGCTTTTAGCAAATACTTGTGTCGGGACTACGGAAGACCATCTTTGGCACATCAATTTCATGTTACTTGTAGAACTCCCTGCTTTTAAAATATACACTGTGCGGTTACTCAAAAGTGGTTGATTATCTTCGCCCCAGATATTAATTGAAATTTCATGTCTGACCCTAAATGGCCGAGTCAGGATCACCGTAATCCATTTCTTGCACCTAATAAATACAGAAATTATTTCGCGGATTATTCTCTGGAGTACAAATACCAGAAACCGCAAAGAGAACGCTGGGGGAGCCACTGCGGAGCCAAACCCCTCGTTGCTGCGTCCTGCAGCAGCAGAAAAATCGGCGATACACATGTCTGGGCTTTTAGTTAATGCCGTGTTCGGGAGTACGGTATACCGTCATTGTCACATATATTTTATACTACTTGTAGTACTACTGCTTTTTAGAATGGGCATTACGTGGTCATTCAACAGTGATTTATTGTCTTCGACACATGTGTTGGTTGAAATTTCGGATTTGACTCTAAAATGTTATGTTTAGCTCACCTGACTTCGCGTCCTGCACTTAATAATTTTAGAAATTATTTCCCTGATTACTCTCATGATTCCATATGCGGGAACCGCGTAGACTAGGCTGGGTACTCACTGAGGAGCCGAAACCCTCGTTGCTGCAAACAACAGCAACAGAAATATCGATGAAATACGTCTCTGTGATTTAAGCTAGTGCCTATGTCGGGAGTACGGTATATCATACTTGCCATATACATTTCATACTACTTGTAGTACTACTTATTTGTAGAAAGGGCATAACGTGGTTATTCCACAGTGGTTTATTGTGTTCGACAGAGGTGTTTATTGAAATTTCGGATTTGAAACTAAAAAAACGTTTCCAGCTCATTTGACTTCACGTCCTGCAAATATCAATTTCAGAAATTATTTCCCAGATTATTCTCTGGAGTCCATATACCAGGAACCTTATAGAGAACGCTGGGGGAGACACTAAGGGGCCGAACACCTCGTTGTTGAATCCTGCAGCAGCGACAAAATCGGCAAAACACGTGTCTGGGCTTTAAGCTACTACCAATGTTAAGAGTAAATTATACAATTTTTGTCAAATATGTTTCATACTACTTGTAGTACTACCTGTTTGTAGAACGTGCATTACGTGGTTACTCAACAGTAGTTGATTGTCTTCAACCCATATTTCTATTGAAAATGCGTGTCTGACCCTCAAATTTTATGTCCGTATCAACAGTCTTCTTATCCTGCACATAATATTATCCAAAATTATATTCCCGATTTCTCTCTGGAGTCCATATACCAGAAACCGCATAGAGAACGCTGAAGGACCAAATGAGGACCCGAAAAACTCGTCGCTGCCTCCTGCAGCAGCAGCAGAAACATCGGCGTAAAACGTGTCTCGGCTTTTAGCAAATACTTGTGTCGGGACTACGGAAGACCATCTTTGGCACATCAATTTCATGTTACTTGTAGAACTCCCTGTTTTTAAAATATACACTGTGCGGTTACTCAAAAGTGGTTGATTATCTTCGCCCCAGATATTAATTGAAATTTCATGTCTGACCCTAAATGGCCGAGTCAGGATCACCGTAATCCATTTCTTGCACCTAATAAATACAGAAATTATTTCACGGATTATTCTCTGGAGTCCAAATACCAGAAACCGCAAAGAGAACGCTGGGGGAGCCACTGCGGAGCCCAAGAATTCGCTTTTGCACCCACTGAGGAGCCGAACCCCTCGGTGCTGCATTCTGCAGCAGCAGAAACATCGTTGAAACACGTGCCTGGGCATTGCTAGCATATATTTTGGTAGTAATGTATACTATCGTTGCCATATACATTTTATACTGCTTGCCCTTCTACTTGTTCGTAGAATGGACATTACGTGGTTATTCCCTTGTGGTGATTGTCTTCGACCCAGATGTTCATTGAAAATGCAGGTCTGGCACTAACAAGTCATGTCCGGATCACCTGACTCCATGTCCTGCACTTCAGTTTTTCAGAAATTATTTCCCCGATTATGTTATTGAGTACATGTAACAGAATCCGCATAGAGAATGCTGGGGGGAGCACTGAGGATCCGAAAACCTCGTTGCTGCCTTCTGCAGCAGCAGAAACATCGTCGAAAAATCTGAGTGGGCTTTTAACTAGTATCTATGTCGTGAGTTATATATATCATCTTTGCCATATAAATTTTATACTGCTTGTAGTACTACTTGTTTTTTAGAATGGGCATTTCGTGGTTATTTCACAGCGGTTGATTGTCTTCGACCCAGATTATCATTGGAAATTCGGGTCTGACCCTAAAAAGTAATGTCCGGATCACCTGACTCCATGTCCTGCACTTTCATTTATTCACCTACAGCTCGGACGCTTAAAAGAAAGAAAAGTTATATTTACTTAACAAAAAAGATTTTGCATCACATGACTGAACATAACACACCAGAGTTTCTGCTAGAGTTCATGTAACACAAAAATCAGGAGGATCTATCATAAAAATATATATAATAATTAATTTTTTCAATCCTTACTGTGTCCTTCCTGTTTTAGTAAGGCAGTTATTTGCATGCACCAACATAAGCAACTTCGATAACTTGAGTGTAATCATGTGGCACGAGTTGTTTCAGAAGAATCTGTTTTTTTGCAAACAGTAGTACATATATGAGCAGACATTCTTTAATCGTCAGAAGTGAGTGGTGTTTCGAGTCTCAGAGTATTTATAGGTGGGAATAGTCATGTTAAAAGGCATGTAACGATGGAGCCAATGTGGCAGCGCGGAAGGACCAGGGCGCGGGTACTGTCAGTCGTCATGCCGTTTGATCAAGGGAGCGGTTATTTAACTCTGGCAGTCATCGTCCGCACGCGCGAAGTGCCCGTGGAGGATTTGGGGAAGGAAGGCAATGGCTTATTCTCAATCTAGCTGCCTCTTCTTAGGGGTCGGCATTCGGACGTTGCTGGCGGTCACCAGTACCCTCATCGTCCTTTGCTGTCGTCCTGGGCTGTTAAGCTTGCCTATAGAAGACATTACCGACACAGACAAGGGAGACTGAAACGGTCATGTCTGGCTTATTATCCGTTATCAGCCAGCCATACACAACCCCAGGTGGTGCAACACCCGAGGCTCGAACCACCAACTTACAGATCCGAAGTCCAACGCTCTAACTATTGAGCCTTGGGTTCGTTTGTTTGCATCTATTCTCTACTTATTTCCTAGGTAGTCATTATCGACCGATGAAGGAAATGAAGCCACACCAAGACGATGACTTCGATAAAAACCTACTGTGATAAGTCTAAGACGAGGCAGATGGGCAGTGAGGGCAATTTAACGCGCCTTGACGCCAGCTTGGCACGATGCATTTGTAGCCAAGGTAACCATGACGGTGACTATGTCGCTTGCGCATGTGATGCTCCCAGATGTCCAGCCTGACAATCACCGTGTCTGTTGGGGTAATTAAGCAGAAATGGACAAGCGAAATCACCACCGCCGCCGCCACCACCACCGCTACCACCGCCACCGCCGCCACCGCCGCCACCACTACTATCAGCGATGGGAACTATCTCCTAAACTGTCCTCATTACGACCGCACATTCATCTCACGCATCGGCCTGGTCGGTCACTTGCGAATCCATCGTACAGAGACTGGTGAACCAGTGCCTGGAGCACCAACACACAGCAGAGATCGCCGCCTCCACTGCCCTCACTGTCCTCGTGCATTTACTCATCACATAGGCCTATTAGGACAAATGCGCCTCCACGAACACCTTTGGTAAACCACCGAAGGCTAAGAAATATCAGCGCACACTTCCTACACCAATACATAGACAACACCCTCACCATCAGCATGCACACGGGAATATCACGGTATCCTAGAAATCATGGCTTGGGAGGCTGCCAATCTGACGCTTACACCAATTCACACCGTCGGCCCAGTGTATGTGCTGTGTGTGTCGAGTGGCTGATTGGTGGACTGGGAGTCAGACGGCGATGGCTCCTTTTTAACCTGACCTCTGGCTATCTCACACTTATGAGATGCGAGCTGTTCAACCGCCTGTTGTTTGCAATCCTGGTGCTGTGTCTGGGGAGCCAGGTCATGTACGAAGAACACGTGGACAAGGTCGCCAGCAGCTGCGCCCACTTCCTTATCAGACTACTGACCAGCTCGGATGGTGGCCTGATTGTAGGGGGTGGGAGCGAGAGCGATGTCGACAGCTTAGCGCATTTTCCTCACTATAAACAATCTGACACGCTTGAAACTATCACGGTGCACTACAAGCCGTGGCTTGGAAGTTTGCCATCTGACGGGATAACTCGGACCACGTGGTCAGCCCAATATGTGTTTTGTGTGGAGTGGCTGACTGGCAGACTGAAATTCAGGCTGCAACGGCTCATTTTTAATGTGGCCTTTAAGGTACTCCCACTCCGTGGGATCCGAGCCAGGTGTGGTGGTACGCCCAAGGGTGGCTCCGGCCGCGACAGCCACCTGCACCCTCGCATATCTCCCGTCTTCTCGACTCTGTCTTGACACCGGGCACAGGTGGGGACGAGGAGAGTGTGCGGTAGATGCAGCGCAAGTCGACTATCACTTTAGATTAAATCACGAGCAAGTCTCTGTCTCCCACACCACCCTTCTGTGGAGCATACGGTGGACTTCGTCAAACTATGACGTTAGAATTGTCATGTTGTGCCCCCTAAACGGGCCATGTGATAGATGCGTTGGACCAACACGGGGGCCACATCAGGGCATGGCAGACGTTATTCGGGTTGCGCTCCCAGGACAAATGCCGAACATGAGGGGTGTGGTGGCATGCCTGGGGGCGGCTAGGGCTTATTGACACTGGCTGCACCAGCCACCTGCGCCCTCTCCCATCTCCGGTCTTCTTGACTCGGCTTGACACCGGGAATAGTTGGGGGATTAGGAGAGAATGCGGTAGATGCAGCGAAAGCCTACTATCACTAAAAACTTATCCACGCGCAAGTCACCACCCTTGCACCACCCTTCTGTGGAGCATACTGTGGACATCGTCGGACTACGACAGTCGATTTTTCTTGTGTATATACGTGCCCCAGCATCCTAAATGGGCGCTGGATCATCATGGGGACCAAATCAAGGTTTGACAGCAGTAATTATTCTGGGCTTATGTCCCATCACAGCTGTGGGGCGTGCCCACAGAGGCATCTCGTTGTTCAACGTCACCGGGATGATCTTCAACCGTATCCTCCTCAATCGTCTGAACGATCAGTTAGAGCAGAGACTGCTTCCGCAAAGCCAATGTAGCTTCCGAAGAAACCACGAAACAGCCGACTTTATTTTCTCCACTCGCCAACTACAAGAAAAGTTCTAGGAGATGCGAACCCATCTCTAGACTACCTTCGTGGATCTGAATCGGTGGATGGCGACGGACTGTGGAAAAGCATACAGGAATTAGGTTGTCCCGAGGGATTCACTCGCATTGTGTGTCATCTCCACGATCACCCACTCTGGCACGTCACAAACAATGGAGCCGTGTCAGAGGTCTTCGCAGTGACCAACGGAGTGAAGTAGGGCTGCGTCCTCGCACCTACCCTCTTCAGTTTAATGTCCACTGCTATGCTGATGGACGCCTACCGTGACGAACGCCCCGGGATCTGTGTCGCCTAGCGGATGGATCGCCGACTCCTCAACCAACGACCAATGCATTCCCACTCGCGTGTTCCCACAGCCACTATCTACGAACTTCTTTTCGCTGATGACTGCGCACTCAATGAAACGACAGAAGAGGACATGCAAAGGAGCATGGACCTCTTCGCTGCCGCCTGTGACAACTTTGGACTTCACATTAACACTGATAAAACGGTTGTGATGCATCAGCCGCCGCCAAATACCATTTACACCGCAGCTCACATCAATGTCAATGGCGCCCGACTGAAATCGGTTGATACCTTCACCTAACTGAGCAGCAACGTCTCCCACAGCAACAAAATCGATGATGAGGTTGCCCACCGGATCGCCAAATCCAGCCAATTCTTTGGATGCATGCAGAACGTCGTCTGGAATCGACACGGTCCCCACTTCAGCACCAAACTAAAGATGTACTTAGCTGGCATCTTACCGACGCTGATGTATGAAGCGGAGACTTGAATGCTCTACAAAAAGCAAGTGCAGAAGTTCAACCACTTCCACCTCAGCTGCCTTTGCAGAATACTAAAGCTGACATGGCAAGCCAGAATACCAGACTCGGAAGTGTTGGAACGAACAGGCCTTCGCAGCATTTATCCTCAGCTGAAACAACTACATCTGCGATTGAGCAGCCACCTTGTGAGGGTGGATGACGAGCGACTACCCAAACGACTCTTCTACGGAGATGTTACCACGGGTTCTCGTCATCACAATGTACCTGAGAATATCACGGTTTCCTAGAAACCGTGGCTTGGAAGGCTGCCAATCTGCCGCTTAAACCAACCTACGCCGTCGGCCCAATGTATGTGTTGTGTGTGTTGAGTGGCTGACCAGTGGACTGGGAGTCAGACGGCGATGGCTCTTCCATATCCCCTGATTTAGTGAATCCTGGTGTGTGCGTTATGGGGGCCAGGTGGTGCTGTGGAGCGCGAAGACGGGTACGCTGACCTGTCAGCCAATGCGCCCACTCCCACGTCAGACAACTGACTGGCTGGGACGGTGGTCTGACTGTGGGGATGGGAGAGAAAATGAGATCAAAGGCTCAGCGCATTTTCTTCACTATAAACAATCTGAAGCACTTTGAACTATCACGGTGTGCTAAAAACTGTGGTTTATAAGGTTGCCAACTGACAGGGATAACTTGGACCACTTGGTCAGCCCAATGCGTGGTTTCTGGGGGATGGCTAACTGACGGACTGTGAGTCTGATTGCAATTGCCCCTTCTTAATGTGGCCTTTATGGCACTCCCACCCAGTTGGGATCCCAGCCGCCGTTGTGTGTTGTGTTCCTGTTTGGTGTTAGACCACAATGTATGGGCCTGCGCCCTCTCCCATCTCAACTTTACTTGACTCTCTCTTGACACCGGGTCCAGGTGGGTAAGTGGAACAGAGAGTGAGGTGGATGCCACGCAAGTCTATTCTCACTACGATTCGTCACAAGTCACGGACCCTGCACAGCATAGGGTGGATATCGTCGAAAACGACGGTCGAACTGACATGTGTGTGTTTTAGGTGAAGGACGGTTGTCTGCTGCATGCCCACAGAATGGTAATACCAGCTCCGACTTCAACCCTGACGAAGGCCCCAAGGTAAGCGACAGCCCTGTAAGTTAAATACTCTTTTGTTATATTTGCCTGCTCGTTGTTTTGACTTCAGCAACCAAATAACCCAGAAATTGGAGAACCTGCATACTCCAGATAATAACGCTATCGTGGAGACACGATGGTGTCAACTACGAAATGTCATCCAGTCCACCACCCTCGAAGTCCTTGGACGCACGCGCCGTCAACACCAAGACTGGTTTGATTATAATGACGCCGACATCAACAACTTACTCGTGGAGAAGAATGGACTACACAAAGCCTACACGAACCTTTGGACTGATGCAACCAAAGCAGCCTTCTTGAGATGCCGCCGCCTTCTACAGCAACGGCTGCGGGAGATGCAGGATGCCTGAATGGTCCAAAGGCTGATAAAATCCAGGGCATGCGACCACAATGAAATGAAAAACTTTTTCAAAGCCATCAAGGTTATCTACGGCTCCTGCGTCAAGGGGACCGCACCGCTGCTCAGCTCTGACGGCACAACACTGCTGATGGAGAAATCGCAAATTCTGAAGCGCTAGGCCAAGCACTTCAGAAGTGTCCTTACTTGCTCATCAGCCATCTCTGATGCTGCCATTGACCGGATCCTTCAAGTGGACACGAACAATGGCCTGGGTCTGTCGCCTTCCATTAAAGAAACCATCCGGGCCGCGCAGCAGATTTCCAGCGGTAAAGCAGCGGAATCCGACACAATCCCACCAGAAGTCTACAAGCACGGTGGGACCCAGCTGATGGAAAAACCACAACAACACTCATTCAGGAGGCGTGGTGTCAAGGACAAGTTCTTCAGGATTTCAAGGAGGCGAACATCTTCCACCTCGACAAGCGGAAGGGGAACCGGCAACTTTGTGATAATCACAGTTGCTCAACATCGCCGGGAAGATCTTCGCCCGTATCCTTCTAAATCGTCTGAACGGTCATCTGAAGCAGGGAATGCTCTTGGAAAGCAAATGTGGCTTCCGACAACACCGCTGAACAACCGGCATGATCTTCGTCGCCTGCCAGCTACAAGAGAAGTGCCAGGATATGTGAACCCACCTTCGTGGATCAGACGAAAGCCTTCGACACGGTGAATCACGACGTACTGTGGAAAGTCATGCATAAATTCGGCTGTCCTGAGCGGTTCACGCACATGGTGCATCAGCTTCATGACGGGATGACGGCGCACGTCACTGACAATGGGCCGGTATCAGAAGCATTCACAGTGACCAACGGAGTGAAGCAGAGCTGCGTATTGGCCCCCACACTGTTCTCTGCTATGCTGCTGGACGCCTACCGTGATGAGCAGCCTGGGATCCACATCGCCTACAGAACTGACGGACACCTTCTCAACAGTCGGCGTATGCAGGCTTCAACGCGCGTGTCTACGACTACAGTTCATTACTTGCTCTTAGCGGACGACTGCGCCCTTAACTCCGTGACCGAGGAGGGCATGCCAAAGAGCATGGACCTCTTCGCCGCAAGCTGCCCCTATTTTAGATCAGCAATCAGTACAGGCAAAACGGTGGTCATGCACCAACCACCACCCAGCACAGAATGCAATGCTCCCCGAATCCATGTCATATGCACTCAACTCAAAAATTTGTAAAACTTTGCTTATCTGAGTAGCACGCTGTCACACGACACGAGATACGAGGTTGTTAATCGGATGTCCAAAACCAGTCAGGCATTCAGCTGGCTGCGGGCCTCCATGTAGCATCGCCACGGTATTCACTTGAACACCAAACTGAAGGTGTAGAAGGCCGTCGTCTTGACAGTACTCATTAACGAAGCGGAGACCTGGACTGTCTACTCGAACCAAGCCAGGATGCTGAATCAATTCCATCTCAGCTGCCTCTGCAAAATACTGAAGCTGAGATGACAAGACAGGATCCCGGACATGGAAATCTTGGAGCGGACCGGAATCCTCATCCTCTACGTCATGCTGAGGCAAGTGCAACTGCGGTGGAGCAGCCACCTGGTGAGAATGGACAACGAGCAACTACCCAAACGACTTTTCTACGGAGATGTCGCTACGGGTGCTCGCAGACAGAGAGGTCAAAAACGACGCTTCAAGGACACTTTGAAGAAATCTCTGAAGCAACTACAAATCAATCCGGCGACGTGAGAGGACCTCGCCCAGAACAGACCGGCACGAAGAAGATCCATGAAGACTGGTGCAGCAATCTATGAGGCCAACGGATCACCGTTGCTAAGGCTAAAATGGCGGCTCGCAAGTCACCAGCTCCCCGGATCAACACCACAAATGCCCAGGTCCTGCCAACCTGCCCGCGCTGACAACGCACATTCCACACGCGAATCGGCCTGGTCGGACATCTTCAAACTCAATGCAACAACAAGCCCACAATATCAACCTCTGCCACTCCTGCCTCAGACCCCCAGTCGCCGACCACCCTAAACACTAATAACCACTTCATCGATGCCCCGCTTGCCACGATCACAAACGCCATCCTCCCTCCCCCACTCCTTGCGCAAACCATGGTAACGAACACCACTCGCCCCACCACCGCCACCTCAGTGGCAACCTTCGACTACCTGCCACCTGCTACCTCAACCTCCACAACCACCAACACCCTCAGTACCAGCGATGTGGACTCGGTACTAACCTGTCCTTCTTTACGATCGCACATTCACCTCACACCTCGGCCTGCTCAGTCGCTTGCACATCTATCGCACAGAAACTTCTGAACTAGCGCGTGGAGCACCAACCCACAGTAGAGAACGCCACCTCCAATGCCCTCACTGCCCCCCACGCATTCACTCACCACATGGGCCTGATCGGTCATATGCAGGTCCATGAAAGTGAAATCCACCGCGATACAAACACATCTAACACATCTTACGCATGTATAACCATTTCGCATAGTCCTCCCATGAACGCATCTACTAGTACCAACAGCAAACCCCCTCAAACTCAGCATCTCCCGACCTATCCTGTCCTCATTGTCACCGCACATGCACAGCATGCATTGACCTGGTTGGTCACTTGCGAATCCATCGTACAAAGACCGGTGAACCTGTGCCAGGAGCCCGAACATACACCCGCCGCACCCGAATCAACTATCTGCACTGCTCACGCACTTTCACACATCACATGGGCCTAGTAGGTCACATACGTCTCAATGAAAACCTACGGTAGAACACCACCAGCTATACCACAACACTACATCTCTCCTCATCAGTATCTGCACCTCACACGATCACACGCAACACCATAACAACGTGCATTCAGCCTGCTTAAATGATTGAGAGGCAAGTATGATCCTCGGCCCCTTCTCCATGTGGCTCTTCTGTTGCTGGTGTGATCTGAGCTTGAGAATATCACGGGGTGATAAGTGACGTGGGTTGGAAGGTTGCCAAATGACACTTAAACTGAGACCTCGCAGTCAGTTCAATGTGTGTTGTGTGGAGTGGATGACTGGTGGTCTGACATCCAGGCTACAATGACTCTTTCCTAACGTTACATCCGGCACTCTCATACATGTGAGCTGTGAGCCGTCAACCCCTTTTGTGTGAAATCCTGGTGCTTGTATTTGGGGCAGGTCATGTACGTAGACGCGTAGACGAGGTCACCAGGAGCTGCACCGTATCAGATAACAGACCGGCTCAGACGATGGTCTGATTGCGGGGGTGGAGGAGAGAGTGCGGTCAGTTGCTGAACGCAGTTTCTTCACTATAAGCAATCTGACGCGCTTGAAACTCGCACGGTGGCACTTAATGCCGTGGCTTGGAAGGTTGCCAACTGACAGGATAAATCGGACCGCGTGGTCAGCCCAGCGTGTGTTTTGCGTGGAGTGGCTGACTGGCGGACTGAGCGACAGGCTGTCTTGGCTCCTTCTTAATGTGACTTTTATGGCACTCCCACTCCGTGGAATCCTAGCCAGGTGGCTCCGGCTGCTCCAGCCACATGCGGTCTTTCTCACTTCCGGTCTTCTTGACTCTGCCATGACAGAGGGTTAAGATAGGGGAGGAGGAGAGTGTGCGGTAGTTGCAGCGCAAGTCTACTATCACTTAAAACTTATCCACGCATAGGTCACTGTCCCTGCACCACCATGCTATGGAACATACAGTGGACATCGTCAGACTACGACGGTTAAACTGCATGTTTAAGCGCATATCCCAGGTGCGGCTGTCGCCTATGTGGCTGGGACAAAATTTACGCGGAGTGCTGAAAAAGTTCATTCACACGCGTCGCGCCAGGCACGAGGAAGGCACACCGGCGCCCGACCAAATTCTCGCCCGCGCTGAGCACTGATCTGCCGCAGCTGGCAGCGGGAAGAGAGTGCAACCTTGCGCGAAGGCGGAGGTAGCGCGACAGAGGGAGGCAAGAGGAGCTTATTAATTTTGCACGAGCTTCCCCCTCCAGCCCCCACCCCCACCCCCGCCATGCACGTCTGCTGACGGCGAGCGGGGAGGGGAGGAACGTGTGTGACCGCGGAAACGCATCCACCGCGGCCGTCGAGGTTGACACTTTGGCGATGGTGTGAAAATGCATAAACAGTATATCTGTGTACGCGCAAGAACTGCTGGCCGCAGACGACAGAGTCGGTGGGAGAAATGCTTTTGAAAACTTCCCTGCGATTAGAGCAAGGTACTTAACCCTCTCTTCCACGTTATGGCAGGCAAGATACGATAGAAGGAAAAAGTAAAACAGCTTCCTGCAACCATGACCTTGCTTACCTATGAGGTGACAATGTCTGCTCCTAGGACCTGAAAGCCAGGATACGACGTAGAAGAAGAATAAGATGATGATGATGTGATCGCTGAAGCAAAAAGTTTATTGGCCTGACGTTTTGGATTTGCACTCGACCGCATCCTCAGCGCAGAATTTATAAGACACGGTCGCCTGTTCACCAAATGCCTACAATAATTAGCCGCTATCGCGTTCTTTAGTCCGCATTCAAGTAACAAGCGCAAAAAAGACTTCCAGCCTCCGTATTCCGCGTTGAAATTTTTCGATGGCAAAATTATCCGCCACGCGGAGCTTGCGCGTTTGACCAGCACAGCTACGATGACAGCGAACCAATTCGCCGATGAGGAATCGTCATGCCCAATGGTGGAGACATCATGGCCATTTACGACACCGTGACGCACCGACAGACCCTCATCACATCACTTTGGACCTCATTGATAAACGCCATTATGGCTAATTATTGTAGGCATGTGGTGGCCTGGCGTTCCTAATGCCTCTATTTCCCTTTTCTGCGACTAGCTCTGAGGATGCGTTTGAGTGCGAATTCGGAAACATCAGGCCAATTGACTTCTTGTTCCGGTGATCGCATCTTCTTCTTCATCTTCTGAACTGCTTCCTGGAACTCGCCTGTTGGATTCAACTGGCAACCTGAAAGCCGTTGGTGCAGTTTCCTGTAAACACTCGCGGTAAATTTTTGGGCTCGTTTTGCTCAGTTTGGCTTGGGGAAGGAATGCTTTTGGAAGAAGACCTTCGATTTCGTCATGAGCTTCAGGACGCAACTGTAACCAATGGCATTTATGACTATCCAGTTAGATGTACTGGCGAGTGCACCAATTTTTTCGTGATCGTTGAAAGGAAAACGAGTGAGTCCGTTTTTGCCATTAGGGAAATGTGAAATCGCAATCGGTATTCGATAATTATTATTGAGAACCTGGAACGCAGAAAAATGCATACTAGTTTTCGGATATACTACCTAATTGTCAATCAGTATTCACCATTTTACCGCGAAGACTATCGAGCCTAAGGCATGACGAAATCAATGAAAATGGGGAGCTCATCGATCGCGTTACAGAAAACACTCGTCTGTGGTGTCTCGGGGCTCAATCTACATCCCGCCAGCAGCCGCCTAAGGGCTAGTGCATCATCAGCTGAAACACATTATAGACAAAGACGGGGTCGACGGGAATGGCCATTTCTGGTTTATTAGTCGTCATCAGCCGGTCATACCCGACCCTAGGTTGTGCAGAAGCCGAGGCTCGAATCCACAACTTCTTGGTAAGAATTCCAATGCCCTTAAATATAGAGCCACGGGCACGTTGATTGTCCACTATCATTGTTAACATAGCCGATCGCACTCGATAGGACAAAAAGAGCCTATGGGTCAATGGTTAGGGCCTTGGACTTGGAACCTAGGGCGTTACAACACTTGTGGGTGGGTGTGGCTTGCTGATGACGGGAAATAAACTAAAAATGGCCCTTTCCATCTTCTCCGTCTTTCCAGGACGTTGTTTCTACATATCAGACCGGATCGGTCAAGCCAAGCTTATGCGAGTGAATATTCCCTATTTCAGACAAAATGTCACGAACCCGTAGTGCAGCCGTGAGAACGCTGGTTATTTTTCAACTGACGCATCGTCGAATTTCGTGCGCCCTTGCGACAGCCTTTGCAGTATCACTGAATTAAGACTACTTTCGGGCCTGAAACAGTCATTCAAGGGTCTTGTCGTCCTTAGTGATACTTCCGACTTCCACATGTGCTAGAAAAATCCGTTTGCTTGCAAGCTTTGGTGGAAGCTAGCTTTTTTTCCTGTCCTGTTAGTAGTGGGACAGACCCTGACATCGACTGGTGATTCTGCAATTTTCTTGGTCTTGTCCGGACTGATGTTTCCTTGGTTACTTGGCTATAGTGACCATTTCAATGGAACAGAATCGATAAATTATACTTCGTTGATTGGTTCTTGGTAGCTCTCACTTAAAGTCACATTAAAAGACGCTCACTTGCCAGCCCTTATCCTACGCCTGGCAGGTTGGAACCACGCATAAAACGACCAAACGTGAAGGAATTCGGAGTGAAAAGACCATAATCGGAAGATTTCCTGCTCCTTTTATCCCTCTCCAAACTCGGAATTGTTTAGATCGAACTAATTCTTACTCCCTAAAGCCTGCTCACCACCTAGTTGATGAAAGCAAATGGGAAATTATTTCTTAAGGAGTTTTCAGACTGCGGCTTTCTATCAGGCCTACTTGAAAAGGTTTTGCACGCATGCGAGCTCTATGTAAGCTGTTATTCTGATTGCCCGGTAAAGGTTTTATTTTTTCCCCAGAACAGACCTTTATAAGATGCGAAACTAATTCACGAGGCAAACAAACATTCCACAACATTTTTCGGCAACTTGAAAAGTCAGTTAGGGGAAATAAGAGCAGTTTAGTTTGATCGAGCCCGCTTGATAAGAGATTGCAGTTTTCAGTGTATAGTTGATTTCAACAGATGCGTTTAAGTCAAATCGAAAGTTAGTGTGTCTATCTGCTCATGCACTGAAAATCGAGCATTATAAGGTTTTTTTGTGAATTATCCCAATGTTAGCAAAGAATACTACGTTTATTGGTGCGAATAAATTGTACTCTCTGAATGGTAGCCCCTTCCAGTTATTGGAAAATGGCAAAATACTTCGCTCTCTGCAACCCGTCTGCAAAGAAGTCTAGTAAACTTGTCCGTGCCATTTTAGCTAAGCAGAAAATATTACTAACAGAGGCCACAGAGCGCTGAGTTGAAAAGTGTTGACCGACAAAATCGGGAGGCATGACAGTGAAATGGTCATTCTCTATCTCAAAAAATGGTAAGCGAAATGCTAAAATTTGTTTTCGCTTAGGAAGGATGACCTAGGTGGGGTTGTAATACCGATTATCGTGTGGCACTAGCTCATAACATTTCAGAAATGCCAGGATTACAGCCACCTGCAACCCCCACTCAGTAACAAAAACGAATACTTAAGTAGTATGAATTGTTCTGTCGATGTTCGATGCCATCATAAATTAAAATAAATTTTATAGAAAAAATGATCCAAAATATCCGTTCTTGTATGCTTTTGGTATGTCATCTTCCGATGTTTTACTCAAAAGAAGTGTATGTTTTGGTCCTAAAAACGTTCGTCATTTCCCGAAATATATTGAGTCCTACTGGCCGTTGCAGGGCTTTTCGGGGTTTTGGTCTACAAACTGAAAGCCTTCCGTGCAAGTCAAAGTATACTTATCTATATGCCATTAAGAATTACCCATCAGGGTTCATGACATTTTGCCGTGGATGGGGGCTCTGTTGAATGCTTTATGAGGACCAGTAATAAAGAGATAGGTACGACGGTTTTGATTGGATATTTTACTGCCTTGAAAATCTCTTAAGTACAAACATTTTTAAACCAATATAGTGCCGTTTTAGAGGATAAAACCTGAAGAAAACCGAAATACCCATTGAACATATTTTCAATAAAATCTATTTGAAATTTTGTGGGCTTAGAAAATCCCCAGAAAAATGCACAAATTTTATTAATCCTGTTTTACCGATTGTGGTTTTACAGGCCAGCCCTCATACTGGTGTCTCTGGAATATCAAGGGATTATACCGCACGGTGATTAGTACTACAAACCCGCTTGAATAATATTTCCTATAAGAAGACGCCTTTCAGCATGTTAGCTTACATTTCATGAGTCCAGCACTAACTTATTGCCGTAATTGGTCACATATGTACCGAACACGACGGTTTCGCACTCTGGATTCGACCAGTGAGGCGGTTGGTCATTAACCAACTTTCTCACAGCTATACTAACCAGCTCGCGTTATGTCAGCTGAAATCGGCTACACCAAGTTACATGATGGTGGTATGCATCGACCTATATTGATTACAGGACGGAAATGAACGTATTTCTATGTAGGAGTTTAGAAGAAACGGAATCTGGCGCAACCAGAAAATAAGTGGTGCAAGATGAAACCCTACTACTTACCACCAGATACACGTCAACTCCTCAATTCATTTTCTATCTCAGCCAATATTCAGCGCTTTGATACAGTCTGTAGTGCCTATCTAAAATTTAGTCTCAGGCACCTTCCAATTTCCATCGGTGATTTATCATCCGGAATATATTCGTGTATGGTAAGGATCTTAAATGTAAGCAAATGCGCCGAAGTAATAGTTTCTGATTAACAACATATTTTAGGATTTTTTATATTTCAGAAGATGCGTTGCATCCTGCAAATAAACATACATAAGGCTAAAATGTTCGTTATCTTTTAAGGCAAGACGTCGTGGCTAAGAAGCCAAGATATGAATCTTAAAAATCAAACTAAAATATTTCAGAGCACTTAACTTAAAGTCCTGCACTTAATATTTTCTAAATTATTAATTTGATATTTCATTGAAGTTCATATACCAGAAACCACAGTCAAGGGGGAAAAAAGCCTCACATTTCAGCAGAAGAAGCGTCAAAAAACACGTCAGCAACGTATAACACGTTTGCCGTATGACATTTATACGCCTTGTTTGTAAAATAGGCATTACTTGGTTATTCCACAGCAGCTGATCGTTTTCGATCCAACTTTTCATTAAAATTTGTGGGCTGACCCAAACATGTCCATATCCCGGACATTGGACTGTTAAAACCTAATAATTTATGAAATTGTCAGCTTGATTATTCTCTGAAGTTCATATACCAGAAACTTGAACATCGGCTCGCAGATCGGTTACAGGACTCATTCGTCCCGTTTGGCCCTGGGGCTCACACTCGATCAACGCTAACAGACGCACGGCGGCTAATGATATAGGCAGGATAACATGAACGACAAAGACAAGGCAGAATGGACTGGGAAATTCTGGCTTATTAGGTATCATCAGCCGGCCATAGCCAACCTCAGTCGCTTCGGCGCCGGAGGTTTGAACTTTCAATCTGTTGGCTAGAGGACCAATGCTCTACCCACTGCGCCACGAAACCGGCAACACAACGAACTCGTGGTTCAGTGGATAGAGCGTTCTCTTCTAACCAACAAGTCACGAGGTCAAGCCTCCGGTGCCGCAACCATTGGGGTTGGGTATGGCTGGCTGGTGATGGCTAATAAGTCAGAATTTACCATTCCAGTCTCCCTTGTAGTTGTCGGTCATGGGGATCTGCCAAAATAAGTATACTTTATATTAAAATAACCACCATCCAAAGAAAATCCCTATTTACCCGTTTACATCCCATCCATCCCACCATCCATCCATCCCTCCGTCCATCCATCCACCCATCCATCCATCAAGCCCACCATCCAAATCCCTATTACCCGTTTACATGATTATCAGTTAGCGTTGTGCCTTGAGGCTAACTATCGAGCCGCGCCAGCAGCCGCAAGGCAGCTTAGGATAAAGGCAGAATAACATGACCGACAAAGACAAGGGAGACCAGAATGACCATTTCTGGCTTATTAGCCGTCATCAGCCAGTTAGCCTCAAGGCACAATAGGACGAGTGAGTCCTGTAACCTATCGGTGAGCACCCACTTACCATAGCTAATATTCCCGATCCAAACCGGCAAGACAACGAGTTCGTGACGCAGTGGGTAGAGCGTTAGACTTCTGTCCAACATGTAGCGAGTTCGAACCTCGAGCGCCGCAGCGCCTGGGGTTGGGTATGCCTGGTTGATGACGGCTAATAAACCAGATTAGCCTGGCTTAGCCTGGATTGTAAACCGTCATTGGCCAGCCATACCCAACCACAAGTGTTGCGGCATCCGAGGCTCGAATTCACAGCCTGTTGGTTAGAAGTTCAACGCTCTACTCACTAAACCACGAGCTCGTTGTCTTGCCAGTTTCGAGCGCAAATAATAATTATGGTCAGTACGCGCTAACCAATCGGTTATAGAACTCACTCATCCCGTTGGGCCTTAGGACTCACTCTTAGTCATATTATTCTGCCTAGATCATTAGCCACCGCCCGGCTACTGGCAGGAGTCGGGAGTGAGCTCCAAGGCTCCACGGGACTAGTTATTCCTGTAACCAATCGGTGAGCGCCTACATACGGTGATTAATAGTTCCGGAAAAAGCGATAGGTATATGAGTATTAGCCGATTAGCGATCAGTGAGGCAGGCCTAGCCATGCCTTTTCCTTTCATGTCTACAGGTTGAATCAGATTGGATTTTGAAGGTGCTACATCTATATGCAAAATTCCCATACAAAAATGACAATAAACAGCAGTAAATTAAGTAGCATTTTTATGGTAATTTTATTCATGAGCCGTAACCCTCTTGCAAAATTATTAGTCAGTCATTGGTACAAACAGGCCTGGAGTTAACCCACGATAATACTGATATTACCCTGTTTCCACTACGACTTATTCCATGATCACATTTTCAAGTACCCACTCGCCTTGCGGTCCGTTCTGTTCGCCCCATTTCACAGAACCTGCAACTGAAACAGAGCACCGTTATGCGGAACTTAGATTTATTTGATCTAATAGAAGTGACTATAAATGGTTCAGTTTAATGTGTCTGAGAATATAAATGCAAATAATTAATGCAATTTTATATAAGCTAATCCTGAGCGTTCAGTTTATCTAACCTGGAATCACATATCTTACTCCTGAGTCTTCTTATAACAAATAAAAATACAGACCTTTCAAATTA
Organism: Schistocephalus solidus; assembly: GCA_017591395.1. NCBI lineage: Eukaryota > Metazoa > Platyhelminthes > Cestoda > Diphyllobothriidea > Diphyllobothriidae > Schistocephalus > Schistocephalus solidus. Next base: position 258,469 of record WEDG01002927.1, on the reverse strand, counting down.
TCAGCCTATCTTGCTCCTAACATGTGTTTACGATTTTTTTTGCAAACTCTGAGACTTATCCAGTGCAAGAAAGATTTGTATCTGGTTACATGCCTGTTAATTGATTCTTGCGCTCTAGTGTTTGCCAGAGTGATTAAAACTTGGTTTGACTATTTCCTCCAACTTTTTCTAGGATTAAACACGCACGATCATTCCGTTTAGAAACTAATGGGCTGAAATTTCTCCGAGGTTCTCCATTAGACAGGCATGTGCTTAAGCTCAGTACCTATCTTCTATCAACATCATTCATGAGAACAGTGAGATCAAAGTTCTAAGAGCTTAATTTAGCAAGAAAATGATGGCAAAAATACGGTTTTCGATATCATCATCACAAAGCATTATTGGTGGTCATCGTTTTCACAAGGCAATGTGGACCCTACTACTGGCACTTGAAACGGCTGTGATTCGACCTAATCCAATCGTCTGGATGAAGTTGGGTATTGCATATTCCCACGCGCGATGATCTGTGGAAAGGAACTTGGAGGTTTGGCCCTATCCCCTCCACCTACGACGGAGTTCGAATGCAGGAGACCCTAGAACAACCGTGTGTCTTGAGGAACTGTTATAAGCGGAGTTTTGAGTTGAGTTCCAGGTGGGCAGCCGCTTCGGATCAAATGCGACGGAGAACCTGTCCAATCTATCAGAAAGGACTAACTAAGTCGGTTTGTAAGATTTCTCATCGTATAGCATAATTCCATGATAGGTTATTCAGGTCAAGATGCTAAGTTTTGAGTGTACTTCTTTCCAACCGTCTGCAGAAACAGTATTTGTCAAAAAGGCCTAATTAAGGAATATTACTTGATTTGTATTAATTTTTCGGTACTTTGGTAAATTCAAATTTATTTGATAGAAACTTGCTGAAAATATTATTTTTTTCTTTTACTCAGGTGGCAGACAATTGCATTTTTTAAATGTTATATGTGAAGATAGGATATATTCAGTTTTAATTTTTTTCAATTTTCGGGTAATATTGTCTCTGATCTTCTGTGTAGGATTTAAGGGCTGCAAGCTTTAAATTTTCCCGTGTACCTTTAAAAAGATGCCATATAAGGTTCCTTAAACTTTGCGATGGAAGCAAACTATGTTGTATGCTTCATAAGGATCATTATTAAACAGACAGATAGGATGATATTTGAATGAACATTTTGTTTTAAAAAATCTCATAAGTAAATCATTTTTAAAACAGAAAGATACCCTTTTCTGGAGAATAAATTCCAAGAAGACGCAATTTGCCACCAACCGAGTATAGTGGGTGTATTTTTTTATTAAACGTATTTCAACTTTTTGGTGTAACAAAATAAAGAGGAATACTCGATACTGTATAAGTAGGCATTTGTTACCGTGCATGAGTTCCGTAGGCGGTCATTCAAAAGCTGGCAGCATGGCAAAAGTAGCATGCATTGAGGTTATGTTGCAGGATACTCATTATCACCACACCACTTAGGTACTCCTTCAAAATCAAAACGCATTTCACAATTCCAGTTAATTTTTCATGAGCTTGGTCACTAACAGCAATCGGAACTACACACAGAAGTCGTGGGAATAGAGCTTCATCAGATTATTAGGACTGTAGCACGGATTTTTCATACGTTATACCGTGACTGTTGGTCGCACGGCTGCCTGTGCGGTGTTCAGAGAACAGCCTTCAGATGGGTAACCAGCATGGGAATAGAGTGTGAAGTCAACGGCTCAACGCATTTTAAGCACTATAAACAATCTGAGGCACTTGAGGCTATCACGGTATAATAAAAGCCATGCATTGGAACTTTGCCAATTGGCGGGATATAACATGACTTTAAAATCAGCTCAAGGTATGTTTATATGGAGTAATAGACTGGCAGACGGAGAGTCAGGCTGCAATGACTCCTGCTTATTTGTGGCCTCTACGACACTTCCACTACGTGGAATCCAACAACAAGTGTGGTGGCACGTCTAGGGGCAGCTGCGGCGGCGCCAACCACATACACCCTTTTCCACCTTCGGTCTTCTTGACTTTGACATAATACCGGACGCAGATGGGGGAGGAGAGGGTTCGGTAGATGCAGGGCAAGTCTAATGCCATTAAAATCTAATTCAAGTGCAATGCACTGTCTCTGTGCCAACTTGCTCCAGGACACTGGGTAGACCACGTCGGATACGAAGGTCAAACCGTCATGTGGTCCCCTAATGGGTTTCCTTGTAGATGAACTGGAACAAGACGGAGGTAAAGTGCCGTACTACATGCGTTTATCGGGCTGTGCTAGGTAGCATTAGTCCTGTATCTACTGCCGTTCAGTTTGGGAAGGGGTGAGGGGAGGTTAGGTGATACGTCTAGATTTATAGCTTCACGCATCTTCGGTCGCTGTGTCCATTCTCATCGCCTGTTGGTTGCCAGGCTCGGACTGTCAACTCGTTCTTAGATGAGGAAAGCCAGAGGCTGACATTAGTGGATACATAATTATACTCACAACAAGGCTGCTTTCTTCTCAATATATTAAATCTGTCACTCCTCAATCTATCACAATGTGCTAAGAATCGTGCATTATAGTTTCGCCAACTCGGCCCTTCTCACTACTGTGAGTAAGGCTAAAATGTCTCGTGCTTAAAATAGTTTTTGGCCCTTTTACTGAGGAAGGTTTGAGTCACCCTCCAAGAAAGCATGCTATGTTGATCGGGGATCAGATGGTGTGTGCGTGGTATGTAGTTAGCCAGTAGTTAAGTCCTGTAAGCTACAGCAGCACCTTCCTCTCTGGTTGATGGGACATTTTCTTGTCGCTGGAGCCAAGTGGGTTGAGGGGAACATGCGGTAGATGCTGTTTAAGTCGGTTCTATGCGCAGATCGCCGGTGATGCGCTTCCCATCGGGGCACCCGGCTGACTTCGTCGTCGTTCCTGGTGATTGAACTATCAGATGTTTCATATGAACACATCTTATACGAACTCTCCACTAATGGATGATTAAATCCTGGTGCTGCTAACGTCATTAAACAACCTCAAATGTGCCATGTGACTCTGTTCGTAATAAACGCTCAAATAATGCTTCAAACAAAAACTAAAAAGTCATGTCCCGCTCACGTAAACCCTATGTCATGGACTAAGAAATTTCACAAATTATTACCCTGATGATGCTCGGGAGGTCATATGGTAGAAATCGCATAAAGAACGCTGAGGGACCAACTGAGGAACAAAACCCCTCATTGCTTTGTCACGCAGTATCTATATCAGAAGTGGGGTATAACGTCTTTGCCACATATATGGATCTAGCCAAAGATGCTGACCACAGGTGTTGAAATGGAAGAAAACGATCAGATGACCTATGGGGCAGAGGATTTCCTAGTCTGACGTTTAGTACTCATACTCGAGCACTCATCGGAGATAGAAATAAGGTGGGAAATACAGATTTTAAGAATGCCTTTCATGCTCATCCCTGACAGCCCTACAGTTATCACTTCTCATTGGCCCTCCTAACGTGCGCAAGCGGTGCCTAGCGGCCTCACGTTGCGGTGGGAGGTAGATGCAGCGGTTGCTGGAGTTGGCGTCTTATGACCAGGATTCTATGATTTCCCCCGTCCGAAAAATGGAGTTGCAATCGTGAATTTTAAAGTGGGTCACACCAATCCGTCGTCAGGGGAAATGAAAAGTGGCGAAAGTGAAATGATCAGATAACCAGATTTTGCTACAGGACAGACAACGAGAGGCAGCCAACTGGTGTGAAATGGGTGGGAACATACCTAAGGTAGGATGTGGGTTAGCGTAGATTGGGGGGAACTGTTAGGGTTCACCGTGTCGGAGGGGAAGGGGGATGGCGATTAAATGTGACTGCAGATGGTAGAGTTAATGGTCATCGGTGAGAGATGGGGACCGAGGTCAGTGCGACGATATTAGAGACGTTGTGATTTTCCGCTCTGGTTCACCGTGTCTGGGGTGAGATAGTGAGATGGTACATAGTTCAGCATAGATTAGCGGCTGTTGTTAGATTTTGAGCGTGGGTCAGTGAGCCAGGCACGCAGGCCTCCAAAATGAGAGTCCAGATCGACATGACGGTTGATGCCAGTTGTGCTAGAGAGCAACGCCTCGAAGAATTCACGCACCTCTTTGGTGTTAACCATCACAACCACATCGGTTCCATCGCAATTGAAGCAATACTCGAACGCAGGGGCGTGCGCAAACACGAATGAGAAAGGGTCACGTCGGTGGATGGCTAGTTTATGTTCGTTAGTATTGGTCCCATATCGTTGGCCGGTATGACCAATATAAACGCAAGAGAAGTTGACAAATGGAATGTGGTAAATGACATTATTTTGCTGCTCCTTTGGGCATGGTGTCTTTTAATCGGGATAGTGTTGCGCGCAAGGACGATGCCGGCTTGTGCGCAATGGAGATGACGAACCGATTTAATTGTCGTCGATCGCTTCGGCTATGCCATGCTTAGTAAATACTTACAAAATTATATATATACATATATATATATATATATATATATATATATATATATATATATATATATATATATATAGAACTGCTCAAACTCTGCCTTAGGAACTACTGTCAATTCGAAAATAAGTACTACCAACAGGTAAAGGGCATCACAATGTTCTCGCCAATATCAGGACTACTCGCTGAATTGGTTTTGCAACGACTAGAAGAAGAGGTTTTACAAACTCTCAAGCCCAAAATCTGGCTTCGATATGCAGATGACACCTTTGTCGTAATAAAGGACTGCGAAGTTGAGCAACTGCATCAGAGGCTGAATGGTGTTTTCCCAACCATACAGTTCACTCGTGAAGAGGCAGTAGGAGACAGCCTGCCATTTCTGGACGTTAGAATCCAAAAGCTACATGATGGTAGTCTCGCAACAAGCGTCCATAGGAAAGGATCTAATGCTGAGATTATCCTCAACTATGGAAGCAACCACCCAGCAGCTGATAAAAGAAGCTGCGTCCGAACTCTGTTCCAACGGGCATACCGTTACTACAACAGCGATGATATCCTTAAAAAAGAGCTTGCTTACCTATATTGGTTGTTTCGGTGTAACGGGTATCCGGTTAGTTTTGTAAAGAACTGCCTCAGGCACCAGGCACAACCGCAAGGCCCCACCTCAAACGGAGAAATTGTGGCACGAAAATTCTACTCTCTGTCTTATATGAAGGGGGCCTCTGAGGTAATTGCTCGGCAGTTGAATCGCCTTGGTATACCCGTCGCTCACAAGCCAGCATCCTCACTACGCACCACACTATCCCGAATAAAGGATCCGATCCCCAAAAGTCAACAAACCAACCTAATTTATCGCATCCCGTGCGTAAATTGCTCTTGTGTTTATATTGGGCATACGGGTCGACGCCTGGGCACCCGCATTAATGAGCACAAACTAGCCATCCGCCGCCGAGACCCTTTGTCCCTCGTCTTTGCGCACGCACTCGAGTGGGATGAAACTGAGTTCGTCGCCAAGGCCAACACAAAAGGAGCGAGAGAATTCCTCGAGGCCTGGTACTCCTGTGCGGGCAGTATCAACCGCCATGTTGACCTGGACATCCATTATGAGGGTCTACGATTACGACTCACCGCCCCTCGTCTAAATGCCACATCCATTACCGGCAACCCAGCCACGGAATCCAAATGATCCACCATCCACCCTCCCCAGCAGCACCGGGAACCACAGTTGTTCCACCTCCCCTTCCCCTAGCTCACAATCAAACATGACTCAACTTATACAGGCCAATGGTCTGTCGGCCCTGTCACGCCAGCCTGTCTAGTGCGATATTCTAGCACTCACTTTTATTTATTTCGTCTGACGACGGGTTGGTGTGACCAGCTCGAAAATTCACGAGTACAACTCGCATTTTCCGAAGAACCCCTCCCTCTTTTCATTACATCAGCTTGGAATACATACTATCTCTGATCTACATATATATATATATATATATGATAGTATGGGCTCAGATTGCTAAAGACATGCATGTTCCGTTGTGCCCCGGAGCTCAGATAGAGCTCCATAGGTAGTATAGCGACGTGCATATGATGGAAATGGAACCGACAAAGACAAGGGAGACCGGAATGGCCATTTCTGGCTTATTAGCCGTCATCAGCCAGTCATACCCAATCCCAAGTGTGGCACACCTGGGATTCGAACCCGCGACCTTGGGTATTTGAGTCGAACGTTTCACCATTTGAGCCACGGCTCGTTGTTTTGTCGGTTGTGATCGGGAATATGATGATAGTGTGGGGCTCACCGATCTGCTTAAGGAACATGCATGTTCCGTTGTGCCCTGGAGCTCAGACTAGAGCTCTCGCAGGCGGTCGCATAGCGACGTGTAGCATATGATGGAATGGAACCGACAAAGACAAGGGAGACCGGAATGGCCATTTCTGGCTTATTAGCCGTCATCAGCCAGTCATACCCAATCCCAAGTGTGGCACACCTGGGATTCAAACCCGCGACCTTTTGGTATTTGAGTCGAACGCTCTACCATTTGAGCCACGGGCTCGTTGTTTTGTCGGTTGTGATCGGGAATATGATGATAGTGTGGGGCTCACCGATCTGCTTAAGGAACATGCATGTTCCGTTGTGCCCTGGAGCTCAGACTAGAGCCCTCGCAGGCGGTCGCATAGCGACGTGTAGCATATGATGGAATGGAACCGACAAAGACAAGGGAGACCGGAATGGCCATTTCTGGCTTATTAGCCGTCATCAGCCAGTCATACCCAATCCCAAGTGTGGCACACCTGGGATTCGAACCCGCGACCTTCGGTATTTGAGTCGAACGCTCTACCATTTGAGGAAACGAATTTCCTCGGTACTACTTCTCCATTAGAGCTCTGATATTGTGGTAGCCTGTGACTTCGGAGACAGTTTTTCACGAAGCTCATCGGATATCCATTAGATCGGAATAGTTTGTATAAATAAGCAAGTTCTTTTTTAAGTAGATACTCGCTGTTACAGTACCGGGGGCGCGGTGAAAAAGAGCTCGAACGCAGCTTCGTTTGTGGGCAGCAGGATGATTGCTCCCATAGTTCAGGATTATTTCGGCATTTGAGTCTTTTCTGTGGACGCTGGTTGCGAGCTGGCCATCACTCAATCTTTGCACCATGACGTCGAGAAACGGGAGGATGTCGCCTGTTGCTCCTTCGCGGGTGAATTGTATAGCAGGGAAGACACCATTAAGACTTTCATGCAGCCGTTCCACTTCGCAGTTGTTAATGACCACGAAGGTATCATCTACGTAGCGAAGCCACATTTTCGGCCTGAGGTTTTGAATCACAGCTTCTTCTAGACGTTGTAAGACTAGCTCGGCAAGTAGCCCCGATATCGGTGAGCCCATTGGAGTACCCTTGACCTGTTGGTAATGCTTACCGTCGAATTGACAATAATTCTTAAGGCAGAGCCAGAGCATGTCTAAAACGTGCTGCGTTGGAATGTCTATTGGCGTTTCTTCTAGACGTCGAGCTACACTCTCAATTGCCAGGTTATGTGGTATTGAGGAAAAAAGAGCAACCACATCAAACGATAGAATGCATTCATCAGGACTTACATTAAGGCCTTGAATTCTTTGAAGAAAAGCATGCGAGTTGCTGATGCTGTACTGTGAACCATTACTTAGGTGCTTTAGGCGTTTGTATAACCATTTGGCAAGGTTATAAGTAGGCGATCCAATGAGTGGCACTATGATCCTCAAGGGTGCGTCCGCTTTGTGAATCTTTGGAAGACCATAGGCACGTGCGATGCGCGGATCATTGAGAGTTAGAAATGTAGAGTCCGCGGGGCTTATGAGTTTTATTCTAGTGAGCTCATTCACCTTCTTCTTTACGGATGCAGCCTGTTTTTTTTCGTTGGATCCTCAGCAACGGGGATGTAGGCCTCCCTGTCATGAAAAGCTTGATTGGCCTTATTGACATAGTCAATCTTGTCCATGATGACGGTAGCACCACCTTTGTCAGCAGGTACAACGACGATACTGTCGTCCGACCTAAGGGAGCGTAATCCCTTATCTTCTTCCATTGACAAGGTTTTCTGAGGTTTTCTTTTTCGGAGGAGGCCAGTAGCACAGCTGCGTATATCAGCACGCATGTCCTCAGGGATGGATGAGGTTAGTAGGAGGGATTCAAGGCCGGCTAAGAAGCTCGTAGGTGCAGCATCGGTATGACTAAACCTTATGCCTTTCGACAGCAGGCTTTGTTTCGGCGGGGTGAGACTCTTTCAAAAGGTTCACAACTCTTGTAGACATAGTACTATCGTTGAGGGGATGGAGAAGAGCTTGGAGCTTGTCTTGAAGATCGGCTCGCTTCTTCATACGAGCATCCTTGGTGGTGGCATTTATGCGCTGCAGTACGTTTTCAAACTTATCTTCAGGTAGGGATGAAACGCACCGGGACCTAAGGTCAGAGATAATTGCTTCAAATCGACGAAGACGATTGTGGACGTCAGATAAAATCGCACTCAGAACACGAAATCCGTATTTGCGAGCGAGCAATCTCCCAGCCTCATTTGGCAGTGTGGGTTTAAATCGAAGAGACTTTGGAAGGATGCCATGATCACGACAGCGATGGAGAAAACTCAGTGGTTCAAGCGTCGTCGCCTCCCTCTGCGAAAACTTCTCGCAACGTCTGGTTAGAATAAGCGTTTGACGCCCAAAAATATGTTGAATAGTTGAGGTAGTATGCATTCCGAGATGATAAATGAAGAAAGAAGGCTCGTCGGAAAATCGAGGTTTACTCGTGAATTTTCAAGCTGGTTACACCAACCCGTCGTCAGACGAAATGAGAAGTAAGAGTTGGGACTGTCACGCTGGAGGGTTTAGGGGCCGAGAGGTTACATCGACAGACTGACGCCATGGGGGGTTTTGGGGGCCGTGAATCCTGTTACGATAGCTGTCGCATGAGGGGTGCTAGAGTTATGATAGCAAGTCAAGTGGCGGGAGATGCAGAGTCAGCGAGGATACACTTGGCTGGGCACGGAAAGCAATGTTGATTTTAAGGTGGGCGCAAGTCAGTGGACCGTGCACGCAGACCTTCGTAATGCGCATCCAGATCGACGTGGCGGTTGATACTGTTTGTGCCGGAGTGCCAAGCTTCGAGGAATTCGCGTGCCTGTTTGGTGCTAGCCATGGCGACCACTTCCGTTCCCTCCCAATTGAAGCGGTGGTCGCAATCAACGGCGTGCGCAAACACGAGAGACAAGGGATCGCGTCGGCGGATGGCCAGTTTGTGTTCATTTATGCGGGTCCCGAGTCGTCGGCCTGTATGGCCTACATAAGCGCAAGAGCAATTCGCACATGGAATGCGGTAAATAACATTGGTTTGTTGCTCTTTGGGTACGGGATCTTTAACACGTGATAGTGCTGCCCGCAGGAGGACGCTGGCTTGTGAGCGATGCAGATACCAAATCGGTCTAGTTGTCGGGCGATCGTTTCCGAAATGCCCTGCATGTATGGCAATGAAACGAATTTCCTCGGTACTACTTCTCCATTAGAGCTCTGATATTGTGGTTGCCTGTGACTTCGGAGACAGTTTTTCACGAAGCTCATCGGATATCCGTTAGATCGGAATAGTTTGTATAAATAGGCAAGTTCTTTTTTAAGTAGATACTCGCTGTTACAGTACCGGAAGGCGCGGTGAAAAGAGCTCGAACGCAGCTTCGTTTGTGGGCAGCAGGATGATTGCTCCCATAGTTCAGGATTATTTCGGCATTTGAGTCTTTTCTGTGGACGCTGGTTGCGAGCTGGCCATCACTCAATCTTTGCACCATGACGTCGAGAAACGGGAGGATGTCGCCTGTTGCTCCTTCGCGGGTGAATTGTATAGCAGGGAAGACACCATTAAGACTTTCATGCAGCCGTTCCACTTCGCAGTTGTTAATGACCACGAAGGTATCATCTACGTAGCGAAGCCACATTTTCGGCCTGAGGTTTTGAATCACAGCTTCTTCTAGACGTTGTAAGACTAGCTCGGCAAGTAGCCCCGATATCGGTGAGCCCATTGGAGTACCCTTGACCTGTTGGTATTGCTTACCGTCGAATTAACAATAATTCTTTAGTTCATGACAGGGAGGCCTACATCCCCGTTGCTGAGGATCCAACGAAAAAACAGGCTGCATCCGTAAAGAAGAAGGTGAATGAGCTCACTAGAATGAAACTCATAAGCCCCGCGGACGCTACATTTCTAACTCTCAATGATCCGCGCATCGCACGTGCCTATGGTCTTCCAAAGATTCACAAAGCGGACGCACCCTTGAGGATCATAGTGCCACTCATTGGATCGCCTACTTATAACCTTGCCAAATGGTTATACAAACGCCTAAAGCACCTTAGTAATGGTTCACAGTACAGCATCAGCAACTCGCATGCTTTTCTTCAAAGAATTCAAGGCCTTAATGTAAGTCCTGATGAATGCATTCTATCGTTTGATGTGGTTGCTCTTTTTCCTCAATACCACATAACCTGGCAATTGAGAGTGTAGCTCGACGTCTAGAGAAACGCCAATAGACATTCCAACGCAGCACGTTTTAGACATGCTCTGGCTCTGCCTTAAGAATTATTGTCAATTCGACGGTAAGCATTACCAACAGGTCAAGGGTACTCCAATGGGCTCACCGATATCGGGGCTACTTGCCGAGCTAGTCTTACAACGTCTAGAAGAAGCTGTGATTCAAAAACCTCAGGCCGAAAATGTGGCTTCGCTACGTAGATGATACCTTCGTGGTCTTTAACAACCGCGAAGTGGAACGGCTGCATGAAAGTCTTAATGGTGTCTTCCCTGCTATACAATTCACCCGCGAAGGAGCAACAGGCGACATCCTCCCGTTTCTCGACGTCATGGTGCAAAGATTGAGTGATGGCCAGCTCGCAACCAGCGTCCACAGAAAAGACTCAAATGCCGAAATAATCCTGAACTATGGGAGCAATCATCCTGCTGCCCACAAACGAAGCTGCGTTCGAGCTCTTTTTCACCGCGCCTCCCGGTACTGTAACAGCGAGTATCTACTTAAAAAGAACTTGCCTATTTATACAATCTATTCCGATCTAACGGATATCCGATGAGCTTCGTGAAATCTGTCTCCGAAGTCACAGGCAACCACAATATCAGAGCTCTAATGGAGAAGTAGTACCGAGGAAATTCGTTTCATTGCCATACATGCAGGGCATTTCGGAAACGATCGCCCGACAACTAGACCGATTTGGTATCTGCATCGCTCACAAGCCAGCGTCCTCCCTGCGGGCAGCACTATCACGTGTTAAAGATCCCGTACCCAAAGAGCAACAAACCAATGTTATTTACCGCATTCCATGTGCGAATTGCTCTTGCGCTTATGTAGGCCATACAGGCCGACGACTCGGGACCCGCATAAATGAACACAAACTGGCCATCCGCCGACGCGATCCCTTGTCTCTCGTGTTTGCGCACGCCGTTGATTGCGACCACCGCTTCAATTGGGAGGGAACGGAAGTGGTCGCCATTGCTAGCACCAAACAGGCACGCGAATTCCTCGAAGCTTGGCACTCCGGCACAAACAGTATCAACCGCCACGTCGATCTGGATGCGCATTACGAAGGTCTGCGTGCACGGTCCACTGACTTGCGCCCACCTTAAAATCAACATTGCTTTTCCGTGCCCAGCCAAGTGTATCCTCGCTGACTCTGCATCTCCCGTCACTTGACTTGCTATCATAACTCTTGCACCCCTCCCCTTACATGCGACAGCTATCGTAACAGGATTCACGGCCCCCAAACCCCCCATGGCGTCAGTCTGTCGATGTAACCTCTCGGCCCCTAAACCCTCCAGCGTGACAATCCCAACTCTTACTTCTCATTTCGTCTGACGATGGGTTGGTGTAACCAGCTTGAAAATTCACGAGTAAACCTCTGCCCACCAAGGTCGCGATTTCGAGGCTCAGGCGCCACAGCGCCTGGGTTTGGGTATGGCTGGCTGATGATGGCTAAGAAGCCAGAAATGGCCATTACAGTCTCCCTTGTATTTGTCAGTCATGCTATTCCGCCTATATACTTAGCTGCCTTACGGCTGCTGGCGGGGCTTGAGAGTTAGCCCCAAGGCACAACGGGACGAGTGAGTCCTGTAACCGATCGGTGAGCGCCCCATTACCATTGTCAATATTCCCGATCGAAACCGGCAAGACAACGAGCTCGTGGCGCAGTGGGTAGAGCGTTGGACGTCTGCCCAACAAGGTCGCGAGTTCGAGGCTCAGGCGCCGCAGCGCCTGGGTTTGGGTATGGCTGGCTGATGACGGCTAATAAGCCAGAAATGGCCATTCCAGTCTCCCTTGTATTTGTCGGTCATGCTTTTCCGCCTATATACTTAGCTGCCTTACGCCTGCTGGCGGGGCTTGAGAGTTAGCCCCAAGGCACAACGGGACGAGTGAGTCCTGTAACCGATCGGTGAGCGCCCGATTACCATTGTCAATATTCCCGATCGAAACCGGCAAGACAACGAGCTCGTGGCGCAGTGGGTAGAGCGTTGGACTTCTGCCCAACTAGGTCGCGAGTTCGACGCTCGGGCGCCGCAGCGCCTAGGTTTGGGTATGGCTGGCTGATGACGGCTAATAAGACAGAAATGGCCATTCCAGTCTCCCTTGTCTTTGTCGGTCATGCTATTCCGCCCATATACTTAGCTGCCTTACGGCTGCTGGCGGGGCTTGAGAGTTAGCCCCAAGGCACAACGGGACGAGGGAGTCCTGTAACCGATCGGTGAGCGCCCCATTACCATTGTCAATATTCCCGATCGAAACCGGTAAGACAACGAGCTCGTGGCACTGTGGGTAGAGCGTTGGACTTCTGCCCACCAAGGTCGCGATTTCGAGGCTCAGGCGCCGCAGCGCCTGGGTTTGGGTATGGCTGGCTGATGATGGCTAATAAGCCAGAAATGGCCATTCCAGTCTCCCTTGTATTTGTCGGTCATGTTATTCTGCCTATATACTTAGCTGCCTTACGGCTGCTGGCGGGGCTTGAGAGTTAGCCCCAAGGCACAACGGGACGAGTGAGTCCTGTAACCGATCGGTGAGCGCCCCATTACCATTGTCAACATTCCCGCTCGAAACCGGCAAGACAACGAGCTCGTGGCGCAGTGGATAGAGCGTTGGACGTCTGCCCAACAAGGTCGCGAGTTCGAGGCTCAGGCGCCGCAGCGCCTGGGTTTGGGTATGGCTGGCTGATGACGGCTAATAAGCCAGAAATAGCCATTCCAGTCTCCCTTGTCTTTGTCGGTCATGCTATTCCGCCAATATACTTAGCTGCCTTACGGCTGCTGGCGGGGCTTGAGAGTTAGCCCCAAGGCACAACGGGACGAGTGAGTCCTGTAACCGATCGGTGAGCGCCCCATTACCATTTATATATATGCATTGAAATATGGTCATCCCAAAAATTAATTAAAATAAAAAGAATTATTCGGGAATAAAATAACTTTCTTCTGGGAATTATCATATCCTACAGGCCAGTGCGTTCTCAGACAAATAGAAGTTTTTCCGAAAAACGTTAACTTTAAAATGCTTCAAACATTATTCTTTAGTTGGTCAAAAGATGAACTAGAAGGCGTTCGCTGAATTCAATTATCCGGCTGATGGTGGCTGTGTTTGCTTCCACCTGATCTTGAGATATTTTTACGTGGCATCTAATTTGATATGCCTTTTTATAAATGCCTACTCTGATTGCATTGCCTACAGGAATTCGCAGCCATTCCTTTTTACGCAGGCGCTAACGATGCAAATATTTGTCCTGTGTCTAGTGTTTGCCTTTCTACTTGGGATATGTGGTCAAGTCTCTTCACCGCTAGCTGATGTTTATGTCTATGGGTTGAAAGATATTTCCTGGTTTGGCTACAAAATACTGCATAAAAACTGGTATATCAGACGATTTTTTTTCTGTCAAAGTCATCAACCCTGACTTAAGTGTGTACAAGCTGGGTGCGCAATGTATCTATGGGCTGTTGCGCTATCTGTATCAAGTGTATTTTGAGCTTTCATTCGAATAGCTCAGCTTATAATTTCTGCATCACAAATCCGGCCAAAAATGCCGGGTACTCACGACCATATAGGGGCTCCCATTTGTTTTCAGCAGTATTTCTCGGGAAAGGAAATTTTTTTCGTGGAGTTTGAGTAGGACGTACGCAGGTATATTGATAGAGTACGTCTGTAGGAGTTCCGAAATATAGATTTTCGCTATCTCTAGAGGAATAGATGTGCATAACCAAATAACATCGAATGAAACCATTTTTTCAACATTTGCAGTTTTGAAGCTTTTTATCATAAGCTTAGTACGAATTGCAATGAGCCCTGAATAGAGGTTTCAATGTTCTTTGTAAGTGGACAGAGTTGATGAAATAGCCACTTGGAAATTTTGTAGTTTGGTGCACCGATTAAAGAAACGATCGTTCGCACGAGAGTGCCAATCTTGTGAACCTTTGGAAGTCCGTATATTTTGGCAAATGCTGATTCCTCCTGGTTAAAGGATTTGGCTAAACCTCTGAGCATTACTTTCCTTACAGAGAGGTGTTTCAATACTTTTTCGATAAGCGTTTTCTGTGATTTTCTAGCGTTGGCAGTTAAAGGCGTGTAATTTGAGTAATCTGTTAACATTAATGTCATTTTCTCTATGTATTCCGTCTTGTTTAAGATAGCAGTCAACCCGCCTTTCCTGACAGTAGACATTTTGATGTTTTTAATCTTTTTCAAGCGAATTTAATGACTTCTTTTTGTCACTTGATAAGGTGGAGCATGTCCTGCGGTTCTTCATATTTGATACCGCATTGTTCCGACTTGACACAGGAACGTCAGAGTAGTTAATCGAATAATTATGAAAAATTTTTACGTGCAGAACAAGGAGCAAAGCGGCCGCAACATAAAGTTTTAGGGGAGGACTTGAAACTTTTATGAACACTTGAATTGAGGCCAATCAACTGCTGAGGAATAATTACGCAATTCACATTTTACAAAATGTAGCATATATTTTCTGCGGCAAATTTTCTAAAGCGTAATCCTGAGTAGGCATTCGCTAAAGGGCCAGAGACGCATTTCGACGATGTTTCTGCTATTGCAGGACGTAGCCGCAAAATGTTTAGTCCATTACTGGGTCCCCAGCCTTTCCTATAGACTCAGTACTGTGCTAGTTCAACCGTCGTTAGTGGCTACTTCGGAGAAAAATAAAGCTAACTATTTCAAAGATTATAAAGTGTAAGCAGGCCAATGTCCGGGACATGGACATGTTTGGGTCAGCCCAAAAATTTAAATGAACATTTGGATCGAAAACGATCAGCTGCTGTGGAATAACCAAGTAATGCCTATTTTACAAACAAGGCGTATAAATGTCATACGGCAAACGTGTTATACGCGGCTCCCGTGTTTTTTGACGCTTCTTCTGCTGAAATGTGAGGCTTTTTGCCCCCTTGACTGTGGTTTCTGGTATATGAACTTCAATGAAATATCAAACTAATAATTTAGAAAATATTAAGTGCAGGACTTTGAGTTAAGTGCTCAGAAACATTTTAGTTTGATTCTTAAAATTTATATCTTGGCTTCTTAGCTAAGACGCCTTGCCATAAAATATCACGAACATTTTAGCTTAATATATGTTTATTTGCAGTAGGCGACACATCGTCTGAAGTATTAAAAAATCTTACAATATGTTCTTAATCAGAAAGTATTACTTCGGCGTGATTTTAATGATTGTAGTGAGTATCAAAGTTATACGTTATTTGTATTTTCCGTACAAATGTTATACACAACATTAACGTATCTTTGATGTTCTTAAATGGTCATTATTCACTTTTTCAATTTTTTTTTACTCAAAAGAGAAACTATAAGCTTTAAAAATATAGTTTATTCCGGAATTGTTTTCGAGCAGCCCGCTTTTTACTTTTTATTCTGGATTTTCGAGCCGCACGTTGTCTGCATTCCACTTCAAGAAAATTATACAATCTCTTTGCCTTACAGAACACAGCGTATCAGGCTTATGAATGTGTGCAAAGAAGCTCGACCATGCTGCATAATTTCTAATTAGCATTCATTAAAAAACATCTATAATGCTATTTGAATGGGCATTTCACGGCCTTAAAATGTTATAATTGAAACATTTTTCAAGCAAATAGTCACAAATTCTTCAAGTGTATCATAAATAAGACGTGATTTTCTATCAAATAAGCGCAAAACACTATTTTGCTGCAGGTTTTAAATACAATATTTTCCAATGCATAGATGCATTGCAAATCAATGGAATAATTCGTACTCCTAACATAGTCATCATTTACTCAATGGGATTTTGGCGGGAATCTCAAAAACCGGTAAAATGTTGTGGGAGCGTATTCTGCAATATGCCATCTCCACCAATGTAATACTTTTGGAGCGAAACCATATTATAATTTTTTTGGAAATCTTTTACTTATAAATCATTAACTTTAAATAGTTAATAATTTGAAGGTAAAGTCTTTCGGGAAAAATAAGAAATTTTATTGAGTAAAATTGCAGAGATGGTTCCTCAGGTGTTCATCAGACTTGAGGTAATTTCTGTTTTTCACATCCATACCACTAGATTTAGCAAGGCAATACACAGTTGAAGTCCAAAAACTCAATGACATGGATATTCCCGCTGCTGTTATGCTTTAACTCGAAGATATTTGTTTAGAAACCAATCCTTCGTTCGACCACCAATAATATCAACAAATAAAAGGAACATTGATGGGATTGGTGTATCTAGCATTCTTATCTAATTAACAATGCAGAAATTGGAGTATATGGCTCTTCCATTAACTAACCCTAAGTTGCGGGTAAGATAAATAGACGATACATTTTTATCGTTAAAAAGGAGCATCTAGAAACACCACACATCTATCAACTCAACCATTCCGGGAATCCAATTTACACTCGAGAAAGAAGTAGACAATGAACTCTTATTTCTGAGTGTTCTTGTAATACGAACGACTGACAGAGCATTACACACATCCGCTTAACGCAAATAAACTAAGAGAGCACCTACCCAATCTCTCACAAAAGGAACACTGTCAACACTCCCCTACATCGAGCAATAATTGCTCTGACGAAGAAAGATACGCAGTCGAACTAACTAACTTGTGTGAATTATTCTCCAAAAATGGTTACTCTGGTGATTTTGTACAACGACGCATGAAGCAACAAGATTCTAAAGAAATTCATTTATGAACGCTCATCGATCGTCAACAGAAATCCCTCGCCCAGCGCTGCCCACACTAGTAGCCGCATAGCGACTAATAGTAGTGGTTGAAACAGAATCAGAATGCTGAAAAATACAAAGGAGACTGGAATAACTATTTGGCTCAGCAGTTATCATCACCCAGGCATATCCAACCCCAGGTGATGCCCTACCAGAGTCTCGAACGTGCAGCCTGTTCATCGGAGGTTCAAAGCTCTAACAATTGAACGACAAACTCGTTATCTTGCCGGTTTAGATAGAGAATATGATCATTCGTTGAGCCCCAAGGCAGAGCGGGACGAGTAGAGTTCCGTTAATGATCAGTGAGTACTCATCAATGAATGGCCATATTCCCGATCTAAACCTGCAAGACAATGAGTCCGTAGCTCAATGGCTAAAGTGATGGACTCCTGATCAACGGGTTGCGGGCTCGAGCCTCGGGTGGGGCGCAGCTTGGTGATGTTTATGACTGGCCATATGGCCATTCCAGTCTCCCTTGTATTTTTCAGCATTCTTATTCACCTCAAAGAAAAGGAACTAGGTAGTTTCAAACATGAGCTCAAAACAAATACGTGGTCAGTCCTTCCTTTTACAAGAAATGTGTCTGAACTTAACGAAAGATATTTGCGGAAACATCAAATAAAAGTGGCACACAGACGGCGACTAATTTACGCACTCCACTTGTACGCATAGGGCTGGCTAGATTGATATAAAAGAAGTCGTCTACAAGCACCCGTGCGATGCCTGTGATGCCGTATATTGTGACCAAATGGGAAACTCCGCCTTCACAGGCATCCCCTAGCATCAGCTGGCAGTCAAGAGGCATGACCAAATTTCCCAAGTGGCCAGGCATGCAAGCCACACCTTTGTGAGGGATAAAGTCGTGCCATCGGAGTCGGTCCCTCCACAAAGTCCGAGAGTTTCTTGATGCCATGCAATTCGATGACTCATGAAGCAATCGGCACATTGGGTTAGATGCAATGTACAAATATGTCAAGGAATAGTGGAAGAGGCGAGAACCCAGCAGTACAGAGACAAACGGTGGTTGCTAATTAGTGCGAAAACCAAATGTCTAATGATTTTACGCTCATTTGATCTGTTAACTGTTTTATTTGCGCATTTTCTGATGTCTAATGATGACCTGCGAACCAGCGTCTAAATTTTACTTAATATAATTTCTCATATTTCTAAAAAACTTTGCCTTCCAATTATATATTTTTGGAAGCCTGCCTTCAAATATATATATATATATAACACTCACTTTTATTTATTTCGTCTGACGACGGGTTGGTGTGACCAGCTCGAAAATTCACGAGTACAACTCGCATTTTCCGAAGAACCTCTCCTCTTTTCATATATATATATATATATATATATATATATATATATATATATATATATATATATATATGGCAAAGACGTTATACCGTACTTCCGACATAGATACTAGCTAAAAGCCCAGACACGTGTTTCGCCGATGTTTCTGCTGCTGTGTGACACAGCAACGAGGGGTTCGGCTCCTCAGTGGGTCCCCCAGCGTTCTCTATGCGGTTTCTGGTATATGGACTCCAGAGAATAATCGGGTAAATAATTTCTGAAATTATTAAGTGCAGGACATGGAGTCAGGTGCTTCGGACATGACTTTTTAGGGTCAGACCCGAAATTTCAATGAACATTTGGGTCGAAGACAATCAACCACTGTGGAATAACCACGTAATGCCCATTCTACAAACAAGTAGTACTACAAGTAGTATGAATCTTATATGGCAAAGACGTTATACCGTACTTCCGACATAGATACTAGCTAAAAGCCCAGACACGTGTTTCGCCGATATATATATATATATATTAAAAAGGGTTTATATTTTTCAGAGGTTCAACTAGCCTTTTGCGTAAATTTTCGAGACCTATCCCCCATCCTATCGTTAAGAACATTGGTAGTTAAATTTCAAACCTGGGTGGCCTATGTTCTATGACTGGCTGAGATCTTTGCCAGTATGCGTCGGTTGTATTCAGTTTCTCGTTTTTCACTTGAGGTATGCAGTTCATTCTATTTTAATTAAAAAGAACTGCAATCATTTACGTACATTTAAATGCCTTTCAAGGATTCCTATGCTTTGTTTCACAATGCGGTCGAAGCCAACTGCGGCAGAATATGAAGGGGCAGTCTAACAGGCGCCTTTGCTTCCGCCCACCGTCACGGTGGAGTGAGTCTGTGTGGATAGTACAAGACAGCACTGGGAACGATTTTCGTAGGGTTTCAGGGACAGAGGGTTTGGTCAAAAGACACCGCCTGCCTAATTTGGAGGCAAAAGCTCCGGTACGCCCTCTTCTCTTAGGAGCACAATTTTGCACTCGGCGAAATTATAGTAAAGGCAAGTACAAAGTTGGATTCAAAGGAAATTTCGACAGTAGCACCAAGCATCAAGGAATAGGTGAAGTTAAGAGTACTTTGATTTATCTTACAAAAGAAAACAAGATTATTTTCCTGTTTTGTATTTAGGACGCAAGAATGGGCTACGAGCAAAGTACAGGGCAAAATCAACATTTAACTCAAGAGTCGTCGTAATGTGTTTTCACAGGAATTGCAACTTCTGCATCCTGCCAGTATGGTGGTGAACCTCTAAAGTTTGCTTGGTTTTTAAATACTGAGGTGAGAATCGAGAGATAAGTGGAAAACTTTTCTTTGTTTTATGAAAATATTCTCCGAAGTAATTCAAGCTGGTTGAGTTTCAAAGTCTGCAAACAAGTATGCAAAACCAAATAATAATTATTAACTAACCCGAGAAATATTAGGATAAGAGACCATCGATGCCCAAATTTTGGAGACTGGCATTTCTGATTCATACTAACATGGTCGAGCATTTCTGAAAAGAATGGAACGAAGACCGTGTAGAACCACGAAGGTTTCATCAACAACTGAATTTGGTCTTCGTTCCTGTTTCAAAATGCCCTGTAAAAAGAACAAGTTATGATACCTAGGAAGCAATTAAACACATATTTCAGAGACAAAAAGACACCCATCCTGTCTTAGAGGACACTCGAAAAGGGCGCATAATAGCCACGAAGACCATCCTTTACCTTACCGCAGATTGATATCTTCCTTGTCCACGTCAGCTGGACTACGCCATCTGCTAGATTAGACCTCGTACTGAAAAATCAACAATTTTCCCATCTTGTCACTTGGTTTGCGTATGAAAATCTTTTTTAAAAACCAGAAACGACATGAATATTAGTCGTGTTCAGGTTTTTTTCGTTGACACTGCGCTGTTTTGAGCATGCTGCGCGTCTGTTCTTGTAAAATTCAGAATATCTTACCAGAATGAGGGACCTTTAATTTGTTACACGAGCACACGTCCAAGTTAAGTGCCTTTACATCACTGAAAAATCACATCTAGTTTATATAACCATTTTTAATTATTTCTTACATTGCAGTTGTTAACGGAGCATAAGGAAAGTGCGTCTGACAATGACACGAAAGTCCAAATGCTTTCATGTAGTTAACGTACTCATCAAATATAATTTACACATTACAGGTCAGATTTCATTTTCCTTTGACAACAAAGTGAATATTTTCAAAGTTCAAACAACTGCTTTGCATATATGCATAACAGCACAAAGAAGATACCCTCTGTATTAAAGACAAATCATAAATATTATTT
This sequence comes from Schistocephalus solidus, assembly GCA_017591395.1. Taxonomy (NCBI): domain Eukaryota; kingdom Metazoa; phylum Platyhelminthes; class Cestoda; order Diphyllobothriidea; family Diphyllobothriidae; genus Schistocephalus; species Schistocephalus solidus. The sequence goes on along the minus strand of WEDG01002927.1, from coordinate 237,628 downwards.
AACCAACAAAAGGATTAAATTAGACTCCTTTTGATGCTCACGTATAAACCAGTGTGAAGTATCTGTAATTTAAAACTATTGGACATACTCGTCCATCACCTCCGGGGTTGTCACCCCCTGAGGCTCCAACCTGTGACCTGTTGGTCAGAAGCCCAACCCCTTTATTATTGAGTCAAAGGCCGGATTAGATGGGGAATATTGACATTCATTGAGGAATGTGCACTGATCGCTTACGAAACTCACTCGTCCCTTTCTGCATTGGGGCTCACTTTCGAGCCCCACCAGTAGCCACCCGGTGGCTCGTATAATAGAGAGCTTATCTTAAAAAACACAGACAAGGGAGATTGGAATGACCATCTGTGGCTTATTAACCGTAAACAGAAAATCAGACTGAGCTCCAGGTTTTGGTAACCCTAAGGGAGTTGCATATCTAAGCAACAGGTTGGGAGTTCGCGCATCGAGATGAAAGTTCTGGGATTGGGTTTGACTGCCTGACGACGACTTTGAACACGGAACTGGCTAGTCCAGTTTTCCTTGTCTATGTCCTTAATGCTAGTAAGCCTCTGGTAGAAATTCTATTGTCAGGTAATTTTTGTCATGGAAAGGTATGCAGCTTATGCTGAAATCTTCAGGCGCTTTGGAAAATGATTCCTAATCCAGTGTTTGCTGGAAGGAGTATTGGCAAAAAAAGGGAAGAACAAAATGGAAATTTCTGTCTTATTACCCATCGTCTGCTAGCCATAAATTAACAGGGATTTTGAAACGTATTCTTTACTCAGTAAGCATTCAGTCCAATTCCCTACCATTGAACCGTGGAAACATTATTTTGCCCGTTGTAATTGGGGATATTCGCTAGGGTGGATGGGCCTCTACCGATGAGGTTATGGGATTAATTTGCTTTCTAGCAGGTAGTTGCAGAGCGACTAGTATTGTCGCAGTAAGGAATACTGACGAAGACAAGGAAGACTGATGCACCCATTACCTGTCATCAGATAGCTCACTGCTGACATCTCAAATGGGATGGGTTCGTCCCTGAACGTAATCGGCGAATGCCCTTCCCGTCATAACTAAAATTGCATATGATAATTTTCTTAGACCAGTCGAACCTTACCGTACGTAGTTATTATGCTTGCTGTTAAATAATGACAATTGCATGCTACAGCTTACTTTTTGGTCGAAAAATGTAAAATGAATTTCCGCGTTAAGAACGAAGTTTTGATCATTCGATATTTTTGAAGTGCAGGATGAACTGCCATCCATGATCTCAAGGGGACCTTAAACATTAATTCTTCAGAAGTATGCACAAAAATACCATTTTTCACTTAAACCAAATTTTAAAAAGTACTTAAATCGCTAAAATTTAATCAGTGCTCAGCAGAAGTATCCCAACCACATTCCCGGCACAGGAACTAGTCAAAGACTCAGACATGTCGACCACCGACCTGCGGCTGTCGCATAAGGTGACTTCAAGATGTTCGGCTCCTCAGAAGTTAATGGTTAACCTTGGGGTCAAGCCATTAATAGATCAGTCAGAGAGTTTATATGAATATCCGAGATAGCCACCACTAACATCAGCATAGTAATCCCGTAATATACTGAGTGGGAATTCATCATGGGTACAATTTTAACCAAATATGTATACACTGCGGTGTAACCTTCTTATCAGATACTTGAGTAATCAACTTCCAATTTTAAGAAACGCAGACAAGATGTGTAGTTCTTACAAGGCTTCCCAGTGCTCCCCATGTAATATCTTGTTTGCACATCAGCATTTTAAATTAAAGTGCACACTTTTATTGAAGTTCAAAACTGGCAAAAGTAACTCAATTTCCTTACACACAGACTGACACTGAACATTCATGTCCAATCGCGTTTACTTAACACCTTCACTCTAGGGTATGCAACATGTTTAAAAATATTTAGCGGTTAATATCCTCTAAAACTGACATAAACAGTAGGCGAGGTAACTCGTGAAACGCAATGATGAAAATCTTTTTGAGTATTTAGTCACAATTCAAACGTTGCTCATTCCACTCACTCCCCTAATGCGTTCTGAAAAGGCCATTTCTCACGCAAAATGTGCACTTAGGCAACTTTGCAAATTTAGGCGGCAAGTGGCACCACCTTTTATTCCAATGGGCGTTAATCTAAACAAGAAATATTTACCAAAGTTACCTCACCCATTTAAAAAAATTAATTATTTTGGTCCGATTAAGTCAAATAAAACAGGCCGCGAATAAGCAGCTTATTTTCTGAAAGTTATAAACTTTTTTCGAGCAATCGAATCAGCAAATCTACGCTAACATATGCCTTGAAAAGCTGTCTTGGTAACCGCAGACGTATTCCTGTTTCAAGGGGCTAATAGTTTTCTGACATATGAAAATAATCTGGAAATACTTGTAAAAACATCCACCATAAATTAAATCCTTTAAAAGTTGAGCCTTTGACAAGTTACAGTAGTGACCTAACTCGCGCAATGTCTAATAAAAATTTGAGTGAATACTTAAGTGCATATTCGGTCTTGTTATTTTAGTTAATGAGTAGATTTGAGTATCTGAAAGCCATGTACACTATATTTTCAACCTTATATATTAAAAGTAAAAAACAATATTTAAAGGTTGCCGGACATCCAAGAAATTTACTGTGCTTTTTACTATCACATATCAAAGACTATCACTTTTGTGCATTGTGCAATAAAAGAGCACTGATATTAATATGAAAGTTTTTAAGCAAGTTTCTTCTAAAACGGAAAATTAAGATCCTTGTTCAATGAAAATCAGGTGAAGACGTGTGGAATAAATCGCCGTTTTCCAAAACCAAGTAATCAATTCAGTTTAAAAAATATTTTATGCAAACTGCTGACGTTTTTCCACGAAACGCAATAATAAACTCGCTTACATTTTTTGTTTTACTACGGGAAAAATAAAGAACCTTAACAAAAATGTATAAAATACTGTGGAGATGGACAACAAAAACATTTCTGTTATATTGGAAGTATGCGATAAGATACGTTTTGTATATTATACTTTCTGATAATCTGGAATTAAGAAACGCAATAGACAGAAGATTAGCAGTTTTCACAAAATCAAAATATAAATTTGATATCCTGTTGTGTATTTTCAGTCGTAAAAGGAGGCAGTGAAGTAAAACATGTAACTAAAACCGCTCCAATATAAAACAAAAAGTGAGTTTTTATTTTCCACAGAAAATATATCACTTGTTATCAAGAAATTCACAAAATCAATAAAACTTCCACCTTTTTACCTAGACAGTGAAATATCTAATTAACGTGCTTTTTAAACTGGTACTTTATTATAAAAGGTTTCATAATTGATCACAGGCATATTAATTGTCAACTTTTCCAGTGGACGCTCATTTTTCCTCAGCGATAGGTTTTCATGTTTGGCTGAATCTAAAAATATGACGCAAACGGCCAAATCCATTAGAAGGAATATCCAAAAAACTTACTACTTCCCTAAATGCCTTTAAGAACTGTCTTATTTTGAATTTTTTGATAAACACATGGATCAGAATCTAAATGTATTGCCAACCATTTAAAAACAGTGAAACTTGTGAAATATTTTCCAGTATTTGATGGAAGATCTGAAACTATTTGCAAACCAATACCATGGGTGCCTATAAAGAAATTTGACAAAAAGATGGTTCTCTTTATTTAAAAAAATTGTATGTTTACGCTATCACCTGATGATTCGATTTACATTTATTCATCAAATTTACAGTGAGCTCTCATGTTTTCAGAGCTTGATGCTTTTTTCAAAGTGTTAGTTATTTTTAACTAACTATTAAAACTTTTCACATTTCCCTTAAAATTTAAATTCTCTTTAGCTTGTTCATTAGTATATAAAAAAATCTTGGTTCATGCGCTGATTCTGGTTTTGCAAGTGTTTACCAATCTTTCTTAAATTTCAACACCTTGTACTGTACCTTTTGTGCAGTCTGCCCTCAGGTAATACAAAAATCGGTAACCTCTCAGGAAAATGAAAAAGCCAGTCAAATGCTCCAACTTTATCTTTCACTTTACCTTAGATAAAGTGTAACTCCATGAAAAATTTGTCAGCAGATCGCCTTAACAAGTTATTTTTTTAAGAATCTTAATCAACTGGATGTGGAACAATCGAAAATATACAAATCGAATCGAATTCTTGTGGAACAAGTTTGAAACATAAAGTTGAAACTTGGACAACTGACTAACTGCCATAATCTCATGTGCACAAATTCGGGGTTATATTTAAGTGCAACGCGAAGATGTTGGCTAACGTAAATGTTTTTTTCTTTTCTTACTTATAAGCATGGACGGTTTATATGTCTTATTGCAGATTGAGCTTTTCATTTTTGTTGGATTTTTGCGTATTCGGCACTATTTAATTTCCCTTCAACATCGTGATTTCTAACTTGCAAAAAAACTTTAGAACCGATGTTAATTTCTTATTCATTTAATCACCAGTTGATTATAAAGGAGTTACAGGTTAAACCATATTGACAGCACATGCACTAGCCAAAGGCTCAGATACATGTTTTGTGGAACTGACAAAGAAACCAATGACACATTTTTAATCGGCGTGCCAGCATACAGGAAATCAGGGTCAGAGGACTGTGCGATTGACTGAATACTATTTAAATGGTAGACTCGGGTAGTGCTGGTTGCAGGGTCACGTGGTTTTGGAAGTCAGTTCTTTGCCGATCCACAATGTGCTACTCGCTCAACTTCGCTAACGTGTGTATGCGCAGTCAAGACGGTAGTCCATGTCCTACCAACCCCAACATTCTGCGAGCGCTCTCCTACGTCCAAAATGTATGGAAAACCATCAAATGCCTTCTTAATCCACTTGGAATTAGGATTGCACTTAAACCGAAAATGCCAATCAAGTGTCAAAGAATGAGGCGGAAAAACCCACCATCACGTCTGGAGAAATTTACGGGGTTTGGTGAGATTGTGGGTAAAATGACTCTGTCGATCGATCTGGGACATCTTCTGATCGCGCACAGTCGAACGGACAGCAGAATTAAAAAAGGGGGAACAATGCCAGATCTGGTGTCACGGTTTATTCAACTGGGCGCGGCCACACCTGTAAGTTCGCTGAGATCAATATTTTTGCCAGAGCAGACAAACGTGTGCGTCGTGAAAGGTTTGACTGATCTTTATTTGGCCATAGTGATCTCCCGTCTACATTTGGAGCACTAGGACGTTGCCGGCATAGAGTAGTTGATAACGCGGTGAGTGTGCTGCAGAACAGCGCTTTCAGTGATAGTATCAGAGAGTTCTACTAACGAGTAATTATCCAAACGTAACTCAACAGGGTTTGTGAACTTGCTGAAAATGCACTCCGATATGAGCTAGCAAGCCAGCATCATACTTAGAACAACTATCTGTGAGGCATATAAAGGAGCTACAAATTTTGCTAGGTAGGTGTTTGGCTGACGTATGTGCTCCTTCTGCATCCATTATCCTTATCTTTTTCGCTCTGCTACGATCATCTCGTGTGAAAATCCGAAATGCCAGGTTGATAAGATTCAAACTATCGCATTTTCATCCTCACACGTGTGCATTTATTATGAGTTGAAGCAAGTTGATTTGCCCAAAACAAAATTGCCGTCGTAAGAAGCCGGTTTATTAGTACAGTAGGACACGACAGAGGTGCGCTACAATAATTGAATCTAAGGTTCTGTTGCGTAACAATCAGCCAATGAGCAATCATCCATAAATACTACTGACAAGATAAATAAATGTATCACGGTTGTTTTAAAGATCACAGAGGATAGTGCTAATTCACCTCAAAAGTGCACGAGACGTAATCCATACAATTTCATAAAATTCTAAAACTTTAAACTTATTTTAAATAGCCCTACTTATAATTATATCTAAAGCCAAAATTCTCTCTCTTTATGAACGTTCACAGTCTGGTTCAGACATACTTACCACGAACGGATATGTACTAAGACGTAAATTTTACACAATTTTCATAAAATACAATTAAATATACAAAGCCATGGGAGAAAAAGTGGAAAATTAATTCGTTATTTGAACAGTTTGATGCAGGCAGATGGATAGTGAGATGTTCAACCAAAATGGGCAAAATACTTTTTTGGGAAAATAACGAGGAGCACCCTGCACGGTTATGCGCTTCAAGGTCTCCGTTAGGTAAGAGTCATCCATTTGTCATTGCAAAAACCAAAGTATTTGCTAAATGTTTTGGAAAGCTTTAAATATAACTTACCCAGGTCCTCAAATCCCTGACTTAATTGGTTGCTACTTACGTCCATTGGGCGGATGTCTAACAGTTTATCCTCAGTATTACCTTCCTTGGGCTATAATGTTTAAGCCACCAGGTCGTTCTCTACTGATACACTGCAAAATTGAATTATGATGCAACATGCTTAACCAGGGCTGAGAAGGTAATGCAAAGTTGACAATGACATGCAGGTTCTTATGGGACAAAATTATTGAGGGCTGATTCTTGTGGTAGTGTTCCAACAGGTGTTGCAAATAGCACTCAACAACTAAATTTGGGTGTTGTTGAGGTTTGCCATTTGCACGAGACAAAGTGCAGATTTTGGATTGATTTAAGGAAGTGCTTGTAATCGACCTTTTCATATGCTGCTTTCTCACACGACCCTGTCTATAGCGAGTTTGTAAGGGATTCCCGTTAAGCCTATGTGCTCGACTGTAAAACCAGTTTATTAAACCTGAAGGCATTGGTTTAAAGCTGGTGGCATACATAATCTAAATAGGTTCTTTGGTTAAGCACTTTCTCATTCAGAAAAATGTTTGTATTTTAATTAATTAATCTATTTAAATTTATTATTCTTCTATAAATTTTTATTTTTCGCCAAAAGGAATTGAAATCACCTTGCTTCACTAAGGCTTTCACTAAAAGCAATTAAAAATATTAATTTAATCGTGAAAAAAACAATGAGCTTCTGTTTATAGTTACTGCGTTTTAATAAAAAATGTATTCACTCTTGCCGGATTTCCCAAATGCCGCGGAGAGCTGGAAAGAGTGTACTCTCGTACACTGGCAAATTTTTACCGTTAAATTAACAAGAAAAACATCTAAAATTAGCGTTGTGCTTACTGTGGAAAGTGATGGAGCATGGACCGCACCCTCTGAAAGCGTCCGTATTTTATTAGTGAGTTAGATAGCTCACTTTTAAGCTAACGAGGATGAGGATGAAAATTTTGTTTGGCTGGAAAACAGTGGATCAAACGCACTCCTTTTGATTCAGTTTGTACGGGCAATATTTATTTGCATACATGGGTACTTCAGAGATTCCAAAAACAGTTGCATGATATTAAAACACTCTAGCCGGATAGGAAGAAAGCGAATTGACTTGCATGAAGTTGAAAATTAATGTTACTGTTAGACAAACAAGACTAAGTGAGCGTGGCTGTCTGTATATTTTGTGACAGAATTGTCACAAGTTAATAAGGAAATTCTGTGAACAAGTGGGTCTTTTTCACATACGACGGTTTTAAAAATTTGTGAAAGTTGAATTGTAATGCTATGAAGTCAATGTTAAGATGGTAGGAAACAGAGGAGGTTAAAACAAAAAGCGCAGATTTGGCCAATGAGTTAGGAGTTGAAAGTCATTTTATGAGAATACTGACAGTCAAAACAGCCTTTTTTTTACTAGATATGGAGTAACTTCCAGATTGAACATTGGTCGTAGGTCCTGATTGGATGCCTTGCAAATATGAGGTGGCAATGATTACGGCTTAAGTGGCCCTGGCGATCTGAATATAAGCGATTGTTCATAAGGGCCGTTTAAAACAACTTGTTGAAATCTTTGCATGGACGAATGACCGCTGACAGGAGAATTTGCCATTTTCTGATATTTTCACAGGGCAGATGAATCTCCGAAGAAATCACAAGCCAGCAATTTGCGTCGGACTGTGTTCAGAGGAAATATACTCGTTCTCTGGCCAATTGTCCAATGAATATTTAAAGAATCGGTTATTGTTCTGTGCACACATTGAAGTCAGAGGGACTGAAACATTATTCAACGGGGTTCAGTTAATCATTCTGCGAGTAACTTACTGGTAAAGCTTAAGGTAAAGAGTTGGCCGAATAGGTAAAATTATGCTAAGTAGCCTCGATTACTAAACCAATCGCGTTGATATAGAAAAAGGGGACATGACACTGCGACGTTGCGAGTAATTTATTCAACCGACTTGCTACCGCTTTGGCTTGTGCGTTCTATGCTGGTCTGTAAAATTCTCTTTCATTAAGTAGAGCCTTGGCTTTCTCATTGTAGTCTTCTCGATTCACTACGACAGTTGATCACCCCTCATCAGCAGGCAGAATGATAATTTGTTTGTCTGTCCTTAGTTCCTTCGTAGCTTTTGACTCACTCTTCGAAACACATTGGGTTGATCTGTGTGCCATCAGCAAAGATGTGACACGTTGTCGGACGGAGTTTTTCTCCTCCTCGGTTGTTTCAGTTCTAAAAAACATGGATACTAGGGCTCCAATAAAGTCGATAGCGTTGGTGGTGTTAAAACAAGCCTCATGTCGCGGCACCCGTAGTTGTTGCTTAGTTAGTTGCTTGGATGAGAGGTTGTAAACCGAGTTTGAACTTCTTGTGTCGGATGCTTGTAGCGTATTCCGTTTTTGTTCCAAAATTACTCGCTTCTTGGCTTATCTGTGCTGCGCTAGAGCCAAGATTGTCTTACCTAGGTCCTCAGTGATAGCCTCACTGAAAACGCGGACACACTATTTCTTATTCTGCTCGATCACAGCCTTGTGATACAAGTGATTGAGCCTGATTTCAACCCACACTTTGATGAGAGCTATCCAATCCTTGCGCACTTGGTGAAGGAACTGATTTTGTCTACATTCCAACCAGTTTAACTAGACACAAATAACATGACACAGACAAGGAACAGGGAGTCAGGAATGACAGTTTCTGACTTATTAGGCTTCATCAACCAATCTTAAAAAAATTAAGGTCTGGACACACCTGAGGTTCATAGCTTGGGTTTCTCTGGCTATTGAGCGTTAGGAAGTCAAACTCTCAAACCAATGAGCCACGAGATCCTTGCCCTGTTTTTTGTTAGAATCTTATCAACGATGGTAGAGGGTCGCTCTCCGAGTAGGTTGTGGGACGGCCGCATGTCTTTGTCATTACCGCCTTATCTACAGATGCTGCTTGTCCCTATGCCACTGCAAACGCGGGCTCCAGCTTACACCCCAAAGCAAAACGGGACGAGTGCTTTCTAATAGGTAAGCACCTCCTCGACCGCAGATCCTCTCGTTCAATATTCCCGTACATTGAGGATGCTCCTATGCACATTTGCAGACTTGCCTTTTCTTACCGGCATTGATCGCTGCAAAATGGCATTCGAATGCGCTCTTACCTTAAATTACTCCTGTGTTATTTACCAGTAACTCTCTTTCTGAATATGGAACTATGGTACGATATAATTTACAGCTACTCTTTGAGTGGATATGTTTAACTAATTGAAAGATCTCATTGAGGCACGTTCAGGCATTAAATATTGATTTCTGTTGCACCTTTACTTCGCAGTAAGATTTACAGGGTCCCTACTATACATCATATTCAAGTTAAAGTAAGCGAGGTTTTGAAACATGTACTAAGCGAACTATGGCAAGGATGACGCGTATGACCACCTTAACAGGACGTGGGAAAAGGAACCATTAAAAATACATCTGGCTTTGCGCAACATTCCAAGGAAAATACGTCAAGGATTAAGGTGAGGTTTAGGTAAAGTTTGAGGGTAACGTCAGAACAGAGGTACTGGTCATTATTAGGCTAGTGGTTAAGTGTATTATCGTGCTGACTTGACGGTTTAGGTTAAGGGTAGGGCTAGGGTTAAGAGTAAGGTGAGAGTTTAATTTTATGTTAGGTTTAGTGTTAGCGTTAAGGCACGGATATATGTAATTTTCCTGAAATTTACCAAAAGGTTACCAAAATAAGGCAGGTGTGGCGGTTCCTATTCCCGTATCCTGTTTAGGCGACCGTACAAAGCATTTCTACCCGAAGAGACGTAGACTTGGATCAAACATATACTAAACTTTACCTCAAGTTACGTCTGCTTTACTGGCTAGCGAAGAACATGATTCAATCAGAGCTAAAATTACCTATCTCCTAAAGCATTTAGAAAACGTAAGGAAAATTCATATAGCGCATTAAAACGAGTTCTTTTAAAAGAAAGCGTATTTCTGCTTATAAATTATCATTAACTAGCGAGAAACAAGAAATGGGTATCAAAAACCTGCATTTCAGATAACGAAGAAAACTAAATTTTAACACTGTGTAAGGAAAGTAGATACATCAACTGAAGAAAATACGGATATTAATTATGAAGTGCAAGCGTTAAGTGCTTTTCAATTTTTTCTTTGCATGTACTTTGCAAATAAAAATGTCTGAAATGGAACGCACATCGTGTTTCTTGAAAGGATTAGCATTTTTTGAAACTGGATACCCTTGATTTATAACCCAGAGAATGTGGCTTATTTTTATTATTTGTCATTTATACTAAATGCCTCCTCAAAGAAAAACGCAAAAAACATACGACCTCATACTGCCAAATTCAAACAACATAGGAAATCAGCTTTATATATGGAAATGTTGTTTTTGTTAAAACTATTTCGTCTCTATGAGGCATGCTTGCCATTAAAAAGAACCTTTTGCGCCTTACATGAATCCTATAGATTTGATTGAAGCTTCTCAGCCTCAATGAAAGAAACACCACATCCTAGATTATCGGGCTTTTTAATTTCTTCTCAACTGTTGTGAACTTGAAAAAATCTCTTGGGAGGCTAAGCCTTATGAGATACGTTCCGAAAGTTCATAAGGTTACTGAAACTAGAATCCATCGACTTCAGCGGGTTAAAAATCATATTCTGTTGACAGACAGTCAACAGTATGCACATAATGACTGGTTCATCCTACTTCCATTACAGGTACTATTTACTCGCTACTGTATACGTAGCTTTGTGTGCAAAAATATACTTTAAGTTGGCACAGTTATTTTTTGCGGAAATTAAAAGTCCCTCATTAAATAACGGCAGAAAGAACAGTTGAAAGACCAACAAGACCCACTGAAGAGTCGAACCTCTCATCTTTTAGTTTTTCGTAGCGCAAAATAGGCTAAAGTGTAAAGGCTTTGAACCAGCAGATATGCTGCCAGTACGATAAAGCATTCAATATATGTATACTGCTCAGTGCCTGTTGACAGCTTGGGAATAATACGCAGTTATTTCGCATAAGCTAATATATTTCAGTCCGCAAATTGACAGTGACTTTTAAAGCGAGTCTAACAAGCTTTGTTCCGAAGGATTTACCCAAAGTTCTTGCATAAGTTTCTGAGGAAATTAAAAAGCATCCCAGTGGTACTGAAGTTCCTGTACCAGAAAGCACACGAGGAACGCTAGGTGACACAATGATGAGCCGAAACTGGCAGAGGTGCGTCGTGCAGCGGCAAAACATTGAAGAAACGCGTGCGGCTGGGATAGAAGCTGGTATCCCTGCGTGGGTGTGTGCTAAACAAATCAGTATGCGCGCTCCTCCTTCACACTAAAGAACTGACCGACTCAGACAATGGACTGGCCACTAGAGATGAGAATGGCATACGTAGTCGACTGTCTGAGCGCATTTTCTCATTATAAACAATCTTAAGCGCTCAAAGTTATCACGGGGAGCGAAAAGCTGTTGGTTGAAAGGCTTTCAACTGACAGGATAACTCGGACGTCGTAGTCAGCCTAGAGTTTGAGCGTATGGAGTGGCCGACTGGTGGAATGGGAGTCAGGTTGCACTGACACTTTGTTAATGCTGCCTCATTGACATTCCCACTCCACGGTACCGGGGGCAGCTGTGGCAGCACGCTTAGAGGCGATCCCGGTCACGCCAGTTACTTGCAACCTATCTCGCCTCGGGTCTTCTTGACTTGTTCATGACACTGGGTCCAGTTGTGGGCGGAGAGCATGCGGAAGATGCAGCGCAATCTGCTACCACTAAAATCTAATTGACGTGCAAGTCACCGTCCATGCGCCATCATGCTTTGTGGCACACGATGAACCTCGTGGGAATCCAGAAAGAATTTTTGATAAAACTCCACTCGATCTCTAAAAAGAATAATGAGTAAGCTCCTGTCTTATTCTAAGATTTGTTTCAAATGAAAGAATCATGGAGGATAAAAATATGCTTACGACAATTTCTGGATTTTTTAAAGGCTTCGAATAGTTCGGAATTAACCGTAACTACTTATACTCGAGAACAAGATGAGGATGGTCTTATATCGCTATTAATACAAGAGCCTAAATAAAGACCATACTTAACCTCAAAATATATTTTAAGCTGATGATAAATCTGAATGAAAATGCATTCTTCTACATGTATTCGCTTAAATCTACTAGCAACATTAATAAGACGCATAACCTCGTCATACAGGACTCCTTCTGGCAGTCAAAACCAGTCAGGCTGAAGCATGACCTTCTTGTTAGAGGTTTGCCGGAGGTAAGATCCTGAGCTTGGATGACAGGCAGCTTTAAAAACTAACCATATACCAAATCGTTACATCCATAAACCTCTGTAGGTTGCTGTGAATTAACATGGGATACAGTTAGTATTCTTGTAACATAACGACCATTTCCGCATTATGTGCGGCCACCAACTAGCCATGTAACAATCCTACGAAATGTAACGTTAATCATTAAACGCCATAAATTGGGCGGAAAATCCGTACAAAGCGAATCCCACCACCCTACATCGTCCAGGGGTTCGTACTCCTCAGCATGAGCGTTTTCCAAAGGAAATAAAAAGTAAATAATAAAATAATAATAAAATAAAAAAATAAGGACAAAATATTGGGTATTATTGCAAAATATATCAAAATTATAGATCTTATGAGCCGTGAACAGAAGTATTATGTCCAATTATGGTGTCCATTGGAGCCGGTATTAGCCATGGAGGTCGAAGACATAATTCATAGTGTTGATAAAGACCTAAATGTTGATGGTGTCCTTTGTCGAAAGCTTTCTACGATCGCTCTCAAAATTTGACGGCCATCCAAACCCTCAGCAGTCAGCGGTTCTGGACGGTTCCAGTCGGCACAGTGCTTTCTTCTCAGCAGGGCTCTCGAACTATAAAAACATGGGTCAATCTCATTGGTTTATCTAAAAATATGACCCAATTCGATAAGTAAATACTCTTTCGGAATGAAGGCCTATGTATAGCCTATGCAGTGGCAAATAAATAACAATTTTACTCAAGTTCCTCCTTAAGTGCAGCTTGACCATAACATTTTGTAGGAGAAGTTCAACTTTTTATCTTATTCCTAATTACAGTCAGAGAGAACACAGGGAAATGTTCCTTCAGCCTAGCCTCATCGTCTTGGTTATTTTCGGACTGTTTTGAGAGACTAAGTTATTTCTAGGCCCCGTTATATTCATTGTGCCCTGTAACAAGGCCAAGTTGTTAATACGGAACAGGCGATATACGTGTGGTTGGTGATTTCCAAATCCCTTCAACGTTGGCAGCAGATATAAATTATTTTGGCACATTTATTCTACAACTTGACAGAGCAAAGAACAAACAGTTCGAAAGTATCCCTTATTGTCTCATCAAGGCGTAGGTCATACCAGATGCAGAATTTAATGACGTCAACTGCGTAACATCATTGCATCTTAACAAGACTTACTACTGAAGAAAAAGTGGCCTAAGTTTGATGTTGACAAGCGTGATCAATTGACGTCTTCTATGCACAATTAGCATACATGCGCCGCGTCATATTTCTTACATAGAAAGATAATAGCGACTGTTGAAGTTAGACAAAATAATTAAATCCTACCTATGCACACCACAGCAAATTTTACTTACGAGTTTACAGTAGTTCCGGGTGCAAGAATTTGGGAGCGCGCAAAGACAGTTGGCAACACAATCAACTGGAAATATGCCGAAATGGTTTTTGAGGTTGAACACAGGCAGCTAGGAGTTCAAATACGAAGGAATTGGTAAACACCGGTCATGTAAATGAACAAACAACTGCAATTAAAGTCCTAATTAGGGCAATGAGCGACCATGTCCTGCGCCTTTGCGAAGCCGCGGAAATACAGAAGAGTAAGTAGTTGGATCACGGGGCCCATCTGGCACTCCATTTCCTTTCCATTTCCCTCAGGTCCACCCAGGAATGACTAATTTTCCATGCGATGTAGTCTTAATCGCCCTTGACGAGGTTTCACATAAACTGAGCCGGCCCATCTGGAGTGCTTCCAACTACATCCCTCGTACAACGTCCACCCGCATGTCCGACCAACATTCCTTGCCTTTTGATTTACTTATAACGGTTATACCCTTTAAGCCATTTCCTATATTAGTAATAGGCACTGATCCTGCGCAGTTGGATAGGCCACGAAATTTCATGATGTCCTTACATGCTGCATAGTTTCTCAAGTTTGTTTTGCATTAAATTCTTAGTAGAGTACAACAAAGCAGTGGCGATCATCTTCATTACTGCACTTTAGGAATAAAGTACAACTTTTTAGAAAAAAATACTTCTCTGACTCGGAATACGTCCTGGGTTTTTAAAACCAGTGGATTAACTCATGCCCAGCTTTACTCGATTTTTCCTGATGAAAAATTCAATTTTTCCGTTCAAGAAGGGACTTAGTGGATATGTTTCTTACTTTAATGACTGGGCCATCGAAATTGTACGCAGTCATCCATGACACCCTTCTTTTTGATACTCAACGTTATAGAAAATTGCTTTGATGTGAGAAATTGTTAGATTTTATTTTGTGAGACAGGCTAGATACAAAGTCTACTTCAAAAATTGTTCTTGCGCTTAAAATAGCAACACCAAATTTCTCCCATGGAAAAATATGTCACGACATTAATGAAGTGAACCGCTGATTGAACTTTCCCGGAAAATCGCTAATTGAATCTGGATAACTCATAAATATAATATTTTTAAATCGGGAAGTTCGAAGAAACACTCAATGCTAAGTTGATAATCGTTATACTCATGACGGCAGGTATGCCGCAAATAACCATCGAAGATTGTATAGACTAACTTTGTAAGCAATCTGTATTGTGTTACGTTTTTCGTTATGCATTAAGCTGTAAAATTGATCCTTGAAGTGAAGATAAGACAAAATTGCCAATAAGATTAAATCTCAAAGAGTACGTGGTTAGTATTAATATGTTGGGCAAATCATGAGTAAAGTTTCCGCCTGAATCCGAGTTTGAATGGTTCAGTTTTCACGAAAAAATGCAAAAGCGTTTGCATTTAGCTTCACCATCGTAGTTCTGCCTATAGAAACTGTATTTCCGTATCTAACAACCAAAGGTCACAGAAACTACACCCGTTTGCAAAACGCTCAAAACCCAGTAGGAAAAAGTAGTATCGGGCTGTTCGGAAGTAAGCACAGTTTAAAAATGATGAAAAATGAAAATGGTTGTGTATATCATTATTCTCTGTCCTTTACGAGCAAGAAAAACCATTGCTTATAATTGTGACAAAAGCTTATTACGTTTATACTAAAAAAAATCCGCTCAACACGTTGGCATTTGGCAGTAAATGAGGAAGACCTATGTCAAAAGTTACCACACATCGTCTGGACACTGGGCACACCTTCCTTCGTAATAGAACTTGGATTACTGGCATCTGCCCCCCCAAGAAATGTCTATATGTTACCGAGGCCGTACCTTTGAATGAAAACAATGCATAACTCTGTATATTGAATTACATGCCATATTCAAATTTTTCAGAAATTAACAAATGTCAGTTAATTCAAGGGAGAATAGTGGCTTACTGCATGCCCTCATTGTGCCCCTAGTATTGCTTAATAGGTACCTTTAAACATTTAACTTCAACGTATGGCTTAGGGCGTTCGAAAAAGCCATTGAATAAAACACTTTTATTTAAATAAACAAGCTTTTCTAAAAGTTTAGTCTAACCAAACCCTTTCTTTAGCAAACAAATGGTGATCTGAACAAAGTACCTGTTAACTTTCTGAAATGCTAGTTGCACAAGGATCCGTGAGTTGATCTCCCCTCTGTCCGTTTTTTTACTCACAGGGATACCTGCAGTCGTCTGCCGGTTTCGGCAGCTGATTTGCCTCTGCGTAAACCTGTATTTGCATGATATCCTTAAGAAAATATTTCGGGGTTAGAAAATAATATTTATGCCGTAGGGCTGAAAAATAGTCATCAAGTTCTGCCAATCAGTCTTATGATTTTCGTTTCTGTATAATTGGAAAATGTTATGCAATGAAACCCCTGGCAAAAAATTAACCGCCTTATTTCGGAAATGAAAAACTCATCGGAAAATGGAACTGCCGGAATTAAGTTAGCATGACAATGCGAAGTCTGTATGGGAAATCTCATTATGTAGTCAGTCGAATTTCCTTGTTTAGCATTTACGCTCCGAGTGCTATCAATTGAAGTAAACATATGCGAATGCGTCTCTCAGTAGAACGTAGGCCGGACTGCGTTAAGGCTTGCTTATATGATTTTTAAGTTAAACACTGTAAACCAAGTTTATTCTGGCAAACACGACTATTTTAATAAAATATTGTTTAAGAGGACGTTTTACGTTCTGTAATCAAATGAAAAATCAAGTTCACGATTCAGATGAACGTTCAGAATTCAGTCCTGATACTAAATATTTTAGAAAATGCCATTTCCACTACCTTCTGATTTTCTGCGTTGATAAAGATTTACCAAGCCATGGAAGACTGAGCTTAAAATCACTTTTGCTGACAGATGTTTCCTGATAACGACGAACGTTAGGAGTAAAAATGTGAATTCTTCATTAAAATGAATGTTCTTAAAAACTTATTTCGCCGCTTGAGAACATTTCACCCAAAGTGCAACACTTTGAACTGAAACCAAAGCAATAACGTCCTACGGGAAGTTATAAAGTAAGTTATCTCTTCTTTGGTTGACTTTTGTTATTTTACTGACGTTTAGAGCAAATTAATATTGTTGTATCTCCCGGAGAACTGAGTTTTTCGAAAATGATGTTGGTTGCTTAATTTTCTTCCTTGATTAAGCTATGGGAAGTAAATCTATCTATTTTGCGCAGGATGGCACCCATTTATTAATGAAAATTAGTTATCTGTAATTATAAAATCATTCATTAATTGGCTATTAAATGTTTAATGAAAAATGTGTTCTTTCTATTTGATTAAATGTTTACAGCTAATTAATTTTTTTAATTGAAGGTCAACGGTCAGCTGGTACCGCAAATCCTTTAGAAACAGCCAAAAGAAAGCTTTTAACTTTTCCAATGTCTTTGGAGAGGAATGTTTAGATATGTTGGCGAAAATACTTGGCTAAAATGATGGTTCTAAACAGGCAGATTTAGGTTAAATGATCTGGCAGCGTGTTAGAATTGAAAGCATATTTTAAACCAATTGCAACTGTTGCTCAACATTAGGTGTTATGATAAAAATTAATTCTAGACTGGAGACTGAATGCAGTCCGTACGTATACAGTCCCTTTCACGTAAGCCTGTTGGATCGAAGAGGCCAGCTTTGAAAATTCCTCAGAGCGTATTAAATGTTCATTAAATCTTAGCATTTTAAAACTATGTTTGTGTAAGTTGAAGCTCCATGAGTGCGTAGACGGCTTCTTCCTCTCTTAAAGTAGACAAATACCATTTTGCAGTTTTTTTTGAGGTGGGATTTTCAATGCAGGGTCCTTTAAACAACAAAAGCATAAAATTGGACATTTTTGCCTGGCTTTTTTAGAATAATCACCTTCCCCACCCATCACACTTATCGGTCCAAAACACCAGTGAGCCAATCTTTGCCTGTCCTAGAGAGGAACGTCTAAATTTCAAGTACTATTAGCCACCCTCTTCCACATACTGAATGATCTGTAGAAAATTGTTTCGGAGCCGCAAAAATGGCTACAATTGAATGGTTTTTTCGTCAAATCCGGGGCTATGTTATGGCGATTCCTGAAATATTTGCTGTCCTTACAATGTTTTCACCTCATTCCTAACCCCGTGTTAGTTTAACCCTGAGAAAAACCCTTAGTACTGCACTAATGGGCCCACGTCATGTCGGCTGAGATCAGGATATTCAATCATGTTACATGACCATGCACAGATCTTACCTAATTAAGGAACGAAAAGCGTCTTTCGGCTTTGCTTTGGTGCCAAAGTTCCGTAGCCCACATAATCAGTAACTAGGGTGCATTCACCGGCAAAGACAGGGACGACACGGGCCAATTTATTGTCCTTAGCCAGTGCTTCTCCAATTTTAAACTGGAATTCGCCATGACATTGCCTGCATAGGCCATCAGATGCCTTGTCTGGGGTGGAAACGCTCACTTCCGTCCTGAAATCAGGATGAATGAGTGCAAAAACCATTCTCTTGTGAAAAACGTTTGTTTTCTTTTGTCCACGTTGGCTTTTAGGAAATGTTTTTTTTGGAGAAGGTCACAGCTAGGATTTAACGCCTACTCATAATTTCAGAGTTCAAGAACGACTTGTAATTCAGCTTGGCCCTAACAGTCTCCCAGCTGAAGAACCTGACGTAAGAGCATTGAAAGTGTCGCACACGAAACAAAGCTTTGTTGAGACTTTCCCCAGGACAATATCTCGTTAATCGAAAGTTCATTTTTCTAGAAAGTCTAGTTAGAGGCAAGATGTCTGCTGTCTTTGTCCGAGGCATGCCTTCATGCCAGGCTAATTTAACCAAGGAACAGGGAAGCGAGCACTCTAACAAGAAATTGGTTCGTCTGACGTTCGAAATTTTCCCTCGAACCAACCAACAAAGTTAGCCACAGATAACAGTGAGGTATATACAGGAGGATACATGGGGGTTTGATATTTGAAGGATACAGTTGCCACACAACCATATACCTACCATAACTATTAGCTATTGCATTCACTGCTAGTGGTCGACTTGATGTGATAATGGCTTGCTAAACTGTAGCCCCGTCGTTTGTAGCTACAATGTCGTCCCTGTTGTTGAGCAGTGGAGTGCTACTGGGTAGCAAACGTTTTTTGGACTTCGCCTTTTCGTTTCCATTGACAACCAAGAGGATGACTGGACTCAGGTTACCAATTGCGCGTAAATTATCAAATTCCACCCCTTGACAGTACCTGTCATAATACAAACCAGTAAAAAAATGATTCAGCTTGTGAATGTTTGAGCAGAACCGGAGATACGAATCACTGTCTCACTTTACTGAAAAGCCATGAGTTCGCGAGAACGCGTCTACTTACCCGACCCTCAACAAGCTGGGACGAGAACTGTCGGAGGCGGAGATGTCGGTCAAAAATGCATAAACACACACGTGAATCTACCCCTGTTGGTATGCTCTTCACTCACACAGCCAGATGGAGCGGACCAATTCCCAGCCAAGGATGCATGCCATCACCACGCCGTGAGATGACTGTGAGCTAGACGATATGAACTTGGCCCAGTCTCGGATGCTAACCTTTCGTCCCCTTCCCCTTTTACTTATTGTTTGACTAAAAATTGTCATTTTGTGTTGCGCTCACAGAGCCTCTGATGATGGATGCTTGTACGACTCCAAAAGATTACACTACTAAACCTATTATTCTAGTGATTGCGCCTTCACCTTCTTATCAACGTAAGCTCCTGTTCACGGAAAAGCTAGCGGTCTTAGTCTGGTAGCAACTCAGTAAGGTCACTGCTAATATGATGTCACATAAAAGTAGCACCGACACCAATGTTTCCTCGAAGCAAGACGAAATGACTCTGATCCCATCACACCTTATAACGCAGGTTCACACTTATCACAGGTGATCTCACAATGACGAAAAAGTAATAATTACGATACGTAGCTGAAGAGAGATAGGAATGTAGTATTTTCGTGAGACATTCAACTTACGCCGAAACCGAACAAATTGCGTCGAAAATAGCGTTAGGTTGCTGGGTTACGCTCATTATTTCAGAGAAAGCGATGTAGCCAAAAGTTCAAAAACAAGCATGCAAAATAAGCAAAGTTAATTAGTTGAAGAACATAATACGCGAAAAGGCACACTAGTTAGCCAAAACAGCATGGCCTGCTAGATTAACAAAAATCCGTTAGCACATTTTTCTGGTTAGATATCTTCAAGTACTTAGAGTAATATGCGGTATGACACTTAATTAACTATCTATTTTTTTTACGAAGATTATAGGGGTAGCTGTAATTTTAAAATTGCATAAAGTTTACTTGAGAATAATTTTACCATATATCTTTGGTGGCGACGTTTTGAAAAAAAAACTATTTGGATAAGGAAGCTTGTCCGGGGATGGTTTGGTCAATGAGAATTTCGAATGGAATTAGCTACTGCAATTACAAACACACAATATTCTGTGTTCATTGGAGGATTATTTCTCCATGAAATTACTCAAATATAAATTTAATTGAGTGTCAACATATCAACTTAGTGAGCTCACTGTGTTTTGCAGTTTCCTAGTTTGACTGTCAGAAAAGATAGTTCATACTGACTAAAATTATCAACACCTTCATTTCGGCGCAGTTCTTAGGATTTTCGATATCTAGGTAGGTTTCTCAAAGGTTTTACGGTCGATGGGTGTTTACGTCACATATAGTTAAACACACACAAACACAGTTAAAAATAAGGCCCAGTGATCTGTACAAAAGTAGTTCTGCGATGAACGTGGATTGAATTAATTAAAAAAATTCCAATTTGTTTACTTCTCCATGAGTGCATTGATAGGATATGCATTGAAAAATAATCGCTTTACGCTACTGCCAATGCAAAAGCAGTCGGAAAAACATTTCTAATGTCATTCTGGTAAAATAATTGTTAACGTTTCTTAATACTAGACAACAAATTATGGTTTAATATACCTTTAAATGTTTATTATGTAGGTAAAATATGGCACAACTCCAATTAAATTAAGCCATATTTGAAGTTAAACTACAGCATATTACAGTAATTACTCGAAAACTTTAGTGGCCATTTGGTGGTCAGCCTTTTCTCGGTCACTTTATAGATATCTAATACCTAAAGTAATTATGTAATCAAAAATTAATTCCATAACGCGTATTGCAACGTTTACAATGCAAGTTAGCACGGTGTTGTTAGACCGTAATTTTTAAAAACTTTTTTTCCACTTTGCATGGTCCTTCGCATCTGGTGTCAGCAGACTTCTGTGAAAAGAAAAACCAAGCTTTAAATTAGTGAAGGATTTTTCATAAACCTTTTTACTTCAACCTAATACCCTCTACTAAAGATGCATCAACCTACGGTGTGCGTGATAGAAAATTTGTTTTAATTTTTACGATACTGCACGTTGGTCTGTTTTCGACAAGGTTCATTAATTTGTTTGTTTACTGCGCACCGACGGACCTAGTTAAAAGACGAAAGTAGATTGCGTTAACCCCAATGGTGCCTCCGTATTTAGTCAGCCTACGAACCCTTCTCCACATGCCATCATATAACCCACATCCAAGTGTTTACCCAAATTTATAGCAACCCCTTTAATACGCTATCTACTTTATTTCTGGAATTATACCCTTTCTTTCTCGTTAGATATTACCATGCCATTTATTTCTTTTAGACCGTTTTTCATCTACCATTTTACTGAAATCCTCATCAAGTTGCACCTTGGAGCTCAGTTCAGAGTCTTTTATGCAGTCGCATAGCAAACAGCATTACCTAGACTGAAACAGGCAATTTAGGTTTATTAATCATCATCGGCCAGCTTAACCCAACCCCAGGTTTACAAATCCTGAGGTTCAAAGCAGCTTTCTTGGGTTATTGAGTGAAAGTTTTCTGAAGGCTGTAACACTGAAGTACAGGTTTATTGTCTTGTCGGTTACGGTCCGAAAAAGTAACTATTATTGAAGGGTGCTCATCGAACAGATGATACATCGTATTCCTCTCACTGTGCCTTGCGACCTTAACTGGGGCCCACGCAGGCAATCACGTAAGGACTTAAAGCAAATGCTGCTAAATAGGTGCGGAAAATGACAAGGGAACCTGAAATGCCCCTTTATGGCGCATATACAATCAGCAGTCAGGTGCACCGAACCCCAAGTTTTGTACCATATGGAATTCGAACGTGGCTCATTTCTCATTGCGGTTTGAACATATTTAGTTGTACAGTTTATGTTTAAACATTTTATTTTTATAGTTCCAAACAGCTTTTGATAATCGTTTGGATCCAAAATTACTATCACCGATCCATTTCCAATTTCTGTTCTTTTGGGCTAAAATACACTTTGAAGAGCACTTTAGATCGTTGCACACCGGAAGCCCTAGGCCGTGCAGATGCCTAGTGAAGTAGTTGTCAAATCGGCTAGTTCCCTTTTTAAAGCTCAACGCGAAATAAGAAATATGGTTCTAGTGCACGAACAATTCCTCCATGAGCCCAATGGCCTACCTAAATAACGAAAGTCCCTAACTATCGTAAGAAAATCTTTCTCACGCACATTTCGCCTATGCTGCGTCTCCCAAAATTTTAAAGGCCATAATGAAACGAGCATCCGTAAACAGAAGTTACTGTTTGGAGTGTCAATTGCTCTTTTATAACGAATATAATTATTTTCAACGAAAAGTAGAAGTTTAAAAACGAAACTATTACAAATAATTTAAATGCACCCAACTATAAGGGGAGTTATGCAAAAGGTTTATGGAATTGTGAGAATAATGAAAAAAAGTCAAAAACAAAACAGCAGTAATTTGCTCATTTTCCGTCTGCTCTCAAAACGGCATAAAGTTTCGCGGACATGGCGAAAGTCAGCTTGTTTATAGTTACTTGTTCATCGTGTATTATTAAGCACAATATAAAACTTAACTTACATTAAAATATTCTTCTTTACCCTATGTTGCCTTCTTCTGATAAGTGCAGAAGCATTTTTTTGAGAGGAAATACATCCCAACTATTGGCAGAAAGGCAGAAATGTGGAGGTCACAAGCAGAGACACTGGCTGTTGCATAACACGTAAGATTAAAGTCAGCAGCCTTCTCAGCTTTATACCTTTCTTCTTTACCCTATGTTGCCTTCTTCTGATAAGTGCAGAAGCATTTTTTTGAGAGGAAATACATCCCAACTATTGGCAGAAAGGCAGAAATGTGGAGGTCACAAGCAGAGACACTGGCTGTTGCATAACACGTAAGATTAAAGTCAGCAGCCTTCTCAGCTTTATACCTTTCTTCTTTACCCTATGTTGCCTTCTTCTGATAAGTGCAGAAGCATTTTTTGAGAGGAAATACATCCCAACTATTGGCAGAAAGGCAGAAATGTGGAGGTCACAAGCAGAGACACTGGCTGTTGCATAACACGTAAGATTAAAGTCAGCAGCCTTCTCAGCTTTATACCTTTCTTCTTTACCCTATGTTGCCTTCTTCTGATAAGTGCAGAAGCATTTTTTTGAGAGGAAATACATCCCAACTATTGGCAGAAAGGCAGAAATGTGGAGGTCACAAGCAGAGACACTGGCTGTTGCATAACACGTAAGATTAAAGTCAGCAGCCTTCTCAGCTTTATACCTTTCTTCTTTACCCTATGTTGCCTTCTTCTGATAAGTGCAGAAGCATTTTTTTGAGAGGAAATACATCCCAACTATTGGCAGAAAGGCAGAAATGTGGAGGTCACAAGCAGAGACACTGGCTGTTGCATAACACGTAAGATTAAAGTCAGCAGCCTTCTCAGCTTTATAGAGCTATGAGCAGGAGCGTTTCCGTGTAAAATAATGATGCCTTTTAGGCGTCAGTGAACGCCCTTATAAGCGAACGCACATATCACAATGACGATGGGCAACAAGTTTCTGATGTAGTCTGTTGCCAAGAGGCAAACTAGCCCTTATCCGAATTTGGCGATCATTCAAGCAGTTCGTAAAATTTATTATCGGCGCAATGTGCTTCCTTATAAATATTTGTCCTTATCTGACCATCCGAATCAAATTGGTAACCCAATCTAAAATGCCGACCTCATCGCAGAAGAAAATGCTGTTACAGAATTATGACCTGTATTTTTTTTACTTCTTAGCAAATAAACAATATGCTCTTATTAGTTTCCAACCTTAAAAATGTCCTAAGCATGGCCTTTTACTGATGAAGTTTAAAGTCTTTCATAAGTTTTCTAGTTGTTTGTGGACAGCATCGGCATATGCTACCCGGTAACGGTCTCAATATGCATACAATGATAACGAACAAATTCATAATCTTGCCTAAGTATGGAATGCTTTTGATCCTTTTGTTGTTTCAAGACCACTACCACTAACACTCTGACCTGAATAATATTAAAAAAATTTGTTAAAACCATGACAAAACCATTTGTCTGGTATTTTCTATTTTTAATCGTAGTTAACTGTATATAGAAACTGCATTGACATGTCTATCGCACAACGAGATATAAAATTGTCACTATGTCACAGAAAACCTTTTTGTAGTTGCTTACGCCTTGTAGTTGTTAGTGTGAAACAAACTGTAGTCATGCAAGTTTCGTTACTGCATTTTGTGGCCTAACACTCATATCATGGCAAAACTAATTAAGTAAAACTGAATACACCCTTAGTTTTGGAAAATAATGCAAGTTCTTATATCTGATCCCGTCTGATTTTAATGGAGGGAAAAAACAATTTTTTAGTTTGATAAGGGATTTAAATCAAAGCTGTACTTACATATGACAATATGTTTTTATAACACAACGTGCGAAAAAAGCTTTCAAATACATTCAACAAAAACTGAATAACAACACCCCATTTACGCCATATCACCCTATAAGTCATCGTTCACGACATTTCCTGAACTAGGTCATTTATTGTGTATGTCCAGGAAGCACTCTGCAGGCATCTGCAGGATCCCTTCGGAGAATTATTTGTGCTCGCGTAAGGAAAAAGCAAAAATGAAATTTCTTCCGTAGTTGAGTCAAGTATCCGCTCACGCAGAAGCAATTTTTTACCTGCTCGCAGCGTGGAGAATGAAAGAGGTCTCCCCTCTGACAAAATTTTCGCAGACTGCTGCTCCTGCAAAAACCATAATCTGCCGGAGTGTGTTAGAACTATGTGCCTCCAGCTACACCCCCTTCACCTCCAGGAAGAGGGCGAAAATGGGAATTGTGTTTAGAGACTGGCTTGCCAATTCCAACTCGTGCGTGAAGAATTAAAATTGAAAGTTTGTAATTCTGCGATGACCAGAGCATTTAGTCCAATCAGACTCGATCGGGGTGGCACGAAGCTTCTTGAACCTGGTCTGTTGGGAATGGAAAGTAAACGCTGCTTTTTGTGGGGCGTACCATGGAATAATCAGGTACCACTTCAGGCTTCCAGGCACCTCAACCCGCAGTCGGGCATATTTTGAATAAGAAAATACAATAATGAGCAGATTAAACTACGGAAAAGATGTTTCCAAAAGAGCTCAGAAAAACTTTATTCTAATATACATGTGCTGCAAAAGCGAATGACAAATATTTGTAAAAAACAAGTAAGACTATTCGTCATGAATTATAACCCACGAGAAATTACTCAGGTGTGTCAACTGAGATGCGTAAGTAGTTAGATTTTATTGCTTCATTCTGCATTGCTTCTAGGATTTTTCATAATATGAAAAGATATATTTCTGATTGGTATGGACATGCTGTTATGAAAAGACAGCTTAAAATCCATTTTTATCGTTAATTAACATGCAACTAATGCCTGCAAAGTGAATACACCCAAACCTTAGAGGGGGAAAAATAAGGAGAAGGTAACCATTTAAATGAGCTTCCATGATTGTAGACCGCCTATAGCATAAGCACAATATTTTCATGCGGTGAAGTTGAGTTCATGTTACAGAATAAGAGCATGGAGAAAATATATTAATTCAATCAAATTAAACAGACTCTAAACATATAAGCAAACGAATATTACTTCAATACATCCACTACCATCATTTACAGAAGCTTTTTCCAAAGACGCTTTGCCTATAATAGGCTGTTGAACATCTGTTTAGCTTTGTTACTCCTCTTTGATTTAGTATTTAAAAATAATGACTTTTTACTAACAAATCTGTCACATTAAAAATTGAACTATTGCATACAATGTGTGGTCAAGAAAAACTATCTGGTCCTACCTGCATGCCGAGGACAAAAATCATTTGTCGCAGCCAGCGCATTTTCTTCCTGTTGCCACTGAATCTGCCGTCAAGTAAGCCTATACTCCTCACTGAAGACGCGGTTCCTCAAATTTAAATATTAAATTCAACACGCTTCTCACGTGACTGTCGTGAGTTTGGCACGCTCCATCATATTCAAGCAGCAACAGGTAATTATTGTCTTTTAATGAAGCACTTTATTCGGCGCGACCACCAACACGCAGAAGTCGAGTTAAAACTGTTGATCCTGCGAGTTATTTAGTCCAGTCTCCTGAAGTTCTGCCAAAGGATGGCATTGAGATTCAATTATGGTTCATTTCTGTCCCGAGGAAAGTAATTGACAAAAACAAACGCTATTTCAGATAGAAATGGTGATTGAAAGACGTTTTGCACACAAAATAAAGCAAGCACGCTCAAAAAAATTAACTGAAATCATATGTGTTATGACAGCCAAATATTCCTCAAAAGCGACCAAAAATTGTCGAGACTATCTGGTCTGGTGTGCTCTTAAGTAAAGCCACTTAAGATTAAACGTTAAAGAATGCTGCGAATTTATATGGGAGAAGGAAATTGGGTAATGATTAGCTATATGCTTGCAAAAAGGACACGTTGCTTGAAACCACCCGTAATACATGCGGCTATGGGGGGAATTCCACGGAAACACGATTTATGATTAGTGTTCAACTTAGAGAAAGGGTTAATGATAGAGGTATGTTTAGGGTAAGGGTCACTGCTGAGGTTTCGGTTAGGGTTAGCAATAGGCGTAGGACACAGGACTTTTATCCTCCCTAAATTTAGCACATTTAGGTGGCTAACTTCCTCCTACCAAGTCCCCTCCAAGGCGCCATATCATCCAATGCGACCGGAGTTTGCATGAAATTAGCCTCTTCATGGTGTATGCTAACATCAACCTTAAACATTAACTCGTTAGATTACTTATAATATATCATTTTTAGTATATCCTGACTTAAGCACATTTTCGTCCAACGGTTCTAGCAGCATGCATTTTTGGTAAACTGATAATACTGATACTTTCCAAGGTGCTCAGTTCGAATTTAATAAATTACCTAACTTGATGTGTTTTGTCCCCGCTAGGAATTTAAAACAAGACTATATGGCTGGATTTGCTAAAACCAATAATTTTTATTGCAGTTTATCAGATGAAAGACATTGCTATATGGCGGTTACTCTTTCAATCCTAATACAGCCTTCCGAGTACTTAACCTGATAAAAATAACTCGGACATTGTACTACTTGCAGATTTAAACCTTAAATTTTTCAAAAATTAAGACAATGTGGTCAATCTTAACGAGCCCAAGTTACTCTGATTCTTTTGACCTCTACATGCTTTTTCGCGTTGGCGTTCCGTACTCGCACGTTTACGCGATTAGACTGTTCGTGTTGAACACTGAACTTACTGCCTTCGTATTGATTTTCCGTTCGAAAGCAGCCTACTGAATACTATTTATTTGCAAATAGTGTTATGCAGTAACGTGCGTCAGCTGGTAAGCTGTGGTAAAGCATATTTTTGCCATACATTCTCCTGTGTATGACTGTTTAATATTACGTACTTGTTAATATGCAAATAGACGCATAATTTCCTTAAAAATATGTGTGTCATCCATCCCCATCCCCCGCATCATACCCTCCAGGCTGCTTGGGTGAGTCCACTCACACTAGCAGCCTGGAATGTTCGTTCCCTTTTAGACAATCCTAGGGGCAACCGGCCGGAACGGATGATGGTGCTTGTCACTCGGGCACTGGCGCGCTACAAGCTGGACATTGCTGCTCTCAGCGAGACCCGATTCTCTGAGCAGGGTCCGCTGGAGGAGGTGGGTGCCGGCTACACCTTCTTCTGGAGCGGCCGGCTAAATGCAGTTCGACGCGACGCTGGTGTTGCCTTTGCCATCCAGAACGAAATTGTGGGACGTTTGCCCTGTCTGCCACAATGTATCAATGATCGCCTGATGAGCCTCCGCCTGCCTCTTCGGGGAGACAAGTTCGCCAACATCATCAGTGCCTACGCTCCCCCCAATGACGATCTCTGATGCAACGAAGGACAAATTGTACGAGGACCAGCACGCCTGCTGGCGATTGTGCCGAAAGTGGACTAGGTAATAGTCCTTGGTGAGTTCAACTCCCTCGTCGGGATGGATCACGCTGCCTTACAGGGAGTGCTGGGTCCCCGCGGTCTCGGTAGCTGTAACGATAGTGGCCTCCTTCTTCTGCGAACCTGTGCGGAACACCGTCTCCTGCTGACCAATGCCTTCTGCCACCTTCCGTCGCGGGAGAAGGCCACGTGAATGTACCCTCGGTCGCGGTGCTAGCAGCTGCTGTACTATGTTCTCGTCCGGAGGCGAGATCGACAGGACGTGCTGGTAACCAAGGTGATCCGCGATGCCGATGGTTGGACAGATCACCGCCTAGTCATCTCCCAGGTGAGGCTCTGACTGCAACCCCGACGAAGGCCCCAAGGTAAGTGACTGCCTGGTAAGTTAAATACTCTTTTGTTACATCTGCCTGCACACTGTTTTGATTTCAGCAACCAAATAACCGAGAAACTGGTGATACTGTATGCTCCAGATTATAAAGCCACCGTGGAGACACGATGATGTCAACTGCAAAATGTCATCCAATTCACCGCCCTCGAAGCCCTCGGAAGCGCACTCCATCAGCACCAGGACTGGTTTAAGGACAATGACGCCGACATCAGCAACTTACTCGTGGAGAAGAATGGACTACACAAATCCTACATGGACCTTCAGACTGAAGCCACCAAAGCAGCCTTCTTGAGATGCCCCCACCTTGTACAGCAACGGCTGCGGAAGATGCAGGACGCCTGGATGATCCGAATGGCTGAGGAAATCCAGGGGTATGGGGAACGCAATGAAATTAAAAACTGTTTCAAAGCCATCAAAGCCAACTATGGCCCCTGCATCAAGTGGTCCGAACCGCTGCTCAGCTCTGACGGCACAACACTGCTGACAGAGAAATCGCAAATTCTGAAGTGCTGGGCAAAGCACTTCAGAAGTGTCCTTAATTGCTCATCAGCCATCTCCGATGCTGCCATTGACCGGTTCCCTCAAGTGGACACGAACAATGACCTGGATCTGCCGCCTTCCCTACCAGAAACAATCCAAGCCGTGCAGCAGATTTCTAGCGGTAAAGCACCGGGATCCGACGCAATACCACCTGAAGTCTACAAGCATGGTGGGCCCCGGCTGATGGCAGAAGTCACAACACTCTTCCGGGAGATGTGGCGCCAAGGACAAGTTCCTCAGGATTTCCACAACGCGACGATTGTCCATCTCTACAAGCGGAAGGGGAACCGCTAACTCTGTGATAATCACAGAGGCATATTGATGCTCAGAATCGCCGGGAAGATCCTCGACCGCAGCCTTCTCAATCGTCTGAACGGTCACCTAGAGCAGGGCCTGCTCCCCGAAAGCCAATGTGGCTTCCGCCGACACCGCGGAACAACCGATATGATCTTTGCCGCCTGCCAGCTATAAGAGAAGTGCCAGGAGATGCGAACTCACCTATACACTACCTTCGTCGATCAGACGAGAGCGTTTGGCTGGGTAAATCGTGACTGACTGTGGAAAGCCATGCAGAAATTCAGCTGTCTTGAGCGGTTCACGCACATGGTGCATCAGCTTCATGACGCGATGAAGGCACGCGTCACTGACAATGGGACGGTATCCGAAGCATTCGCAGTGACCAACAGAGTGAAGCAGGGCTGCTTATTGCCCCCCCACCCTGTTCAGTCTAATGTTCTCGGCTATGTTGATGGACGCCTACCGGGATGAGCATCATGGGATCCACATCGCCTACAGAACTGACGGACACCTTCTCAACAGTCGGCGTATGCAGGCTTCGACGCGCGTGTCTACGACTACAGTCCATGACTTGCTCTTCGTGGACGACTGAACCCTTAAAAACGTGACGGAGGAGGACATGCAAAGGAGCATGGACCTCTTCGCCGAAGGCTGCGCCGATTTCGGATTAACAATAAGTACAGCCAAAACGGTTGTCATGCCCCAGCCACCACCCAGCGCGGAGTACAATGCACCTCGAATCAATGTCAACAGTGCTCAACTCAAAAACGTGGAAACCTTTGCTTATCTAGGAAGCACGATGTCGCGCAACACGAGAATCGATGACGAGGTTGCCCAACGGATCTCCAAAGCCAGTCAGGCCTTCGGCCGGCTGCAGGCCTCCGTGTGGAATCGCCATGGTATTCACCTGAACACCAAACTGAAGATGTACAAGGCCGTCGTCTTGACGACACTCCTTTACGGAGCGGAAACCCTGACCGTCTACTCGAACCAAGCTAGGAAGCTGAATCACTTTCATCTCAGCTGCCTCCGCAGAATACTGAAGCTGAGATGGCAAGACAGGATCCCGGGCACAGAAGTCCTGGAGGGGACCGGAATCCTCAGCATCCACGCCATGCTTAGACAAGTGCATCTGCGATGGTAAGAATGGTAAGACGAGCGATCAGCCAAATAACTTTTCTACGGAGATGTCACTATAGGTGCTCGCCAACAGGGAGGTCAAAAACGACGCTACAAGGACACTCTGAAAACTTCCCTGAACCAACTCTAGAGCAACTCGGCGACCTGGGAGGACCTCGCCCGGAACCGACCTGCTTGGAGAAAGACAGTAAAGACAGGGTCAGCAATCTACGAAGCAAACAGGATAACCACCGCCAAGACTAAAAGAGCGGCACGAAAGTCACCAGCGCCCCGGACAAACACCACCAACATGCCTGCGCTATCAACGGACCTTCCTTGCGCGAATTGGCCTGGTCGGACATCTTCGGACGCAATGCTCCAACAATCCGTCAATTCCTACTTCTACGTTAAATTCTGCCAACAGTCCTTCGGACTCCCCCTCCCTCACCGCTGGCATCAGTTCCATTACTCCCACCATCATAGAGACCACATCCCTCTACTCATCGCCCGTTACCTCCACCACCGCAACCAACATCATCACCGTCACCACCACCGCCACCAACAGCAGCGATGGGGACTATCTCCTAAACTGTCCTCATTGCGACCGCACATTCACCTCACGCATCGGCCTGGTCGGTCACTTGCGAATCCATCGTACAGAGACTGGTTAACCAGTGCCTGGAGCACACACACACACAGCAGAGATCGTCGTCTCCACTGCCCTCACTGTCCTCGCGCATTAACTCATCTCTTAGGCCTATTCGGTCACATGCGCATCCATGACAACCTGTGGTAAACCACCGGAGGCTAAGCAACACCAATGCACACCACCTAAACCAATACATAGACACCACCCTCACCGTTATCATGTTCCCGTGAATATCATGGTTTCCTAGAAATCGTGGCTTGCAAGGCTGCCAATCTGACGCTTACACCAGACCACACAGTTGGCCAAGTGTATGTGCTGTGCGTGTCGAGTGGCTGACCAGTGGACTGGGAGTCAGTCGGCGATAGCTCCTCCATATCCCCTAATTTAGTGAATAATAGTGTGTGTGTTACGGGGGCCAGGTCGTGCTGTGGCACGCAAAGATGGGTACATCTACCCGTTAGCCAATGCGTCCACTCCACATCAGATAGCGCACTGGTTCGGACGGAAGTCTGATTGTGGGGGTGAGGGAGAGAGTGAGGTCGACGGTTCAGCGCATTTTGCTCACTTTAAACAATCTGACACGCTTGAAACTATCACGGTGCGCTAAAAGCTGTGGCTTGGAAGATTGCCAATTGAAGGGATAACTCAGACGACGAGGTCAGCCCAATGTGGGTTTTGTGTGTAGTGGCTGACTGGCGGACTGAGAGTCAGGCTGAAATGGCTCGTCCTTACAATGACCTTTATGTTGCCCCACTCCGTGGGATCCGAACCAGGTGTGATGGTACGCCCAGGGGCAGCTCCGGCCGCACCAGCCACCTGCGCCCTCTCCCATCTCCGGTCTTCTTGACTCTGTCATGACACTGGGCTCAGTTTGGGGAGGAAGAGAGTGTATGGTTACGATAGCGCAGTGGGTCGGAAGGTCGCCAACTGACAATTACAATCAGACCTCGCAGTCAGTCCAATGTGTGTTTTGTGGAGTGGCTGACTGGTGGTATGAGAGTCAGGCTTCGATGGCTCCTTCTTACTGTGACCTCTGGCTATCTTAAACATGTGAAATGTAAACCGTTCAGCCCCTTGCTGTGTGAAATCCTGGCGCTTGTGTTTGGGGTCCAGGTCGTGTACGTAGTACACGTAGACGAAGTCACCAGCAGCTGCACCTACTTCCGCATCAGAAAACTGACCGGCTTGGACGGTGGTCTGATTTACGGTGTGGGGTAGAGAGTAAGGTCGACGGATCACCGCATTTTCCTCTTTATAAATAAGCTGACGCGCTTGAAAATATCACGATGCACAAAAAGCTGTGGCTTGGAAGGTTGCCAAATGACGGGATAATTCGGACCACGCCGTCAGCCCAAGGGGTGTTTTTGTGTGGAGTGGCTTACTAGCGGACTGAGAATCAGGTTGCAATGGCTCCTTCTTAACGATGCCTTTATGGCACTCCAACTCCGTGGGATTCAAGCCAGATATGGTGGTTCGCCATGGGGCAACTCCGACCGCGCCAATTATCTGCGCTCTCTCCCGCCTCCGTTCTTCTTGATTCTGCCATGACACCGGGCTCAGGTGGGAGGAGGAGGGAGGGCGGTAACTGCAGCACAAGGCTACTATCAATTTAAACTAAATCACGTGCTATTCACCAACTCTGTACCACCCTTCTGTGGAGTATACGTTGGACATCGTCGAAATCGACGGTCTAACTATCGTGTGAGAATTACCAAGATGTATCACCTGCGCACACATCGGGTGTCTTTCACAACCGATCACGTGGTGAATGCGCTTGATCAAAACGAGGATCACAGTAATTTACGAAACGGATTGATAAGGCTGCGCAGCATCCTCGTGATGTCTTGAATATAACTGTGGCTTGGAATGTTTCCACCTACCTGGGTAGTTGGGTGCTTTTCAAAAGTTAGAGTATGACTCACTGGTTCCTTTTGAATATGGCCTCACTGACGCAGTCACATGCAGTATCCGAGCCATCCCCTATTGTGAAATCTGCTAGATATATATTTGTGAACAGCTCGTGTGTGGCACGCGTAGACAATTTGTTTGGCTTTGGTAGGCACTCCGTCCACGCCCACCTCCGGGTACCCCAACACAATCTTGCTACCGGAAACAGGAGAGACTTTAGACGCTGCGCATATCAGCCACACCATAAACCCATTCAAGCCCAGGTTACCACCGTCGGGCCTACCTTTTGGTGGGGTACACGTAAACTTCTTTTTTATTTATAGTCAAATTTTCGTATTGTTGACCATTTTTTAACTATTCTAGGACATACCACCCGAGCGAGAATGCTGCAAACGTTTAGAAAATCTTCATATTTCACTCTAAATGTTTGAGTAATTCCTGTGAACCCCGATGAACTCCGACGCAACAGTTTTGGTAAAGTTCGTGCACTGTTCTATTAACTTACTTTCTTTGAAAGACACACACAGGTGCAATAAATCCGTGGCAGCTTTTATCACTGGCACGACAGATCTCACTTGGCGGTAAAATTCGAGAGAACATAAGAGGAAGGCCTATTATGTGCAAGAGCAGGTACTGTAAGTTCATAAAACAAACTATTTACAAATTGTTTTAGGAGGAATTCTTAAGTTGCGCGTAAATGGTACTAGGAGGAACCACCCTAACCGACTCGCGTTGATGCCGCCATGACCTACGCCCAGGTGACACTAGCGATTCGCGGACATGCCGTGTGCATGGTGGTCGCGTTAGCTGCCGACATGATGAGTCATAGGACCACTCGAGAGGCTGTCAACTGAAGACCACTATCTAATTGGTCCAATCGCCGTCCGATCTTGAACATGCTCGTACGCTCTTTGTTGACCCTACATATCGCTGTTAGCGTACGGCAATCCACTTATATTTTTCCGCCCTTGCTGTTCAGTCCTCCTTTAGGGATTCGATCGTCGCGTTCTTTGAACGGCCACCATCAAGGCTTGTGGCAAGTTCATAACAATCTGGCGACGCAGAACTCACCATGTCAATTCCCGCGGAACATTTACTGTCTATCCTGCAGCAGCAACAGGCCCAATTCGATGCATCTCACCTGAAGATGAGGTAATCTACGATGCAGAATTTCGGTTAGCATTTTCCTGATCCGGAATCCTCTGTGTAGCAGTCAACTTCAGGGGAGGCGGTTGCTGCGTTCATCGGCGAGTTTATTTACGATCCTGACTCCAGTGTGACTTTCGATGCCTGTTTAAACATTGGGAAGATATTTTCCGCGTTGATTTTTCCAAAGCCTATGACGTGTGGAAGGTGCGCCTATTATTACACAAATTGCGCACCAAATCCACCCTATGGACATTAACTGTTGACTACCAGTGGCTCCAAAATCTTAAGCATGATTCTGCCCTTGTGGAGCAACCCAGTTCCTCACTTGCGGCCACAAGTGTTCATGCTGTCACCCACACAAACTCGAGGGCACCATGCAAGCCCCAAAAGTAAACCACCAGAAAACCACCGACAGCTCGTTGGCAATGTGGTGATTGACATTTCGTTCGCTTTTGTCCATTCAAGGAGCACGTTTGTCAGAAATGCTACAAGCGAGGTCACAAGGAAGCTCAGTGCTGGGCAGGCCAACCCTCCGGATCCAGGGTATGCAATAGGAAGGTGAGGCGTCCCAAACGGCCTTCATCTCATTTCGGTTCAAAGTCTAAATCCATTCTGGCTACCTTCGAGACTGACTTTGGGGCATGGGAAAGTACCTTAAGGTCCTTATAAATGGCAATTTGGTACGCCTACAGCTCGATCCAACCTCAGACATCACCCTCACCTCAAAGCGTACTTGGCATATGATTGGTCGGTCTTCGATGATCTAATCGAACAAAAACGTGGCTGAATGTTTCTGGAGGAACTCTCCATCTCAAGTGTGAGCTTGAATTTGACGTTTCTTTTGATGGCATTTATTTCAGAGGAACATGCTATCTCACCAATTGCCCGAATCTTAACTTACTTGGCTTTGACTGGATCGAGAAACTCGGTCTTATGGAATTGCAACTTAACCGTGTTTGCAATAGTGCACAGTCACCTTGGCCGAGTCCCACCAAGTCGAATCAGCTGGCTGCAAAGCTGAGGTCCACTCTACAGGAGAAATTTAACTCAGTTTTTTTAAGACGGCCTTGGCTGCTTCACCAAGATGAGAGTCATTTTCCGTCTTCAATCGAATGCAAAACCTATCTTCCGACAGAAACGACCAGTTCCTATTGCTAAACTTACTGTAGTCGACCAAGAACTTGAGCATCTTCGGCGCGATGGTGTGCTTCAGCCAGTTAACTACTCCGTACGGGCCGCACCTATTGTGGCAGTCAGTAAAGCCACTGGCAAAGTTCGAATCTGGACTGACTTCTCTACCTGTCCCAATGCTGCTCTGGACACACATCAGTATCCCCTGCCCATGCCGGAAGATCTTTTTTCTAAGTTTAACTGGGGATGTTGCTTTGCCCAGCTGCATTTATCTGATGCATACCTCCACATCGAGGTAGCCGAAGAATCCCAGGAGCTTCTGACCATTAAAACTCATCGTGGTTTGCTCCGGTTCACCGCTTGCCATTTGGTGATAAGACTGCTCCCGATTTCTTCCAGCAAACCGTGGACACCATGTTGCAACGCCTGGAGACCATTCTCAGCCGAATTCAGGGCTATGGCTTCCGCCCGCATTTGGACAAGCGCATTTTTCAGACCTTTTGTGAAATACCTTGGGTCCATTATCGACCAAAACGGTCGTCAGCCAGCCCCGGATTATATTGACGCCATCAAGCAGATGTCTCCACCAAAGGATATAAATTCCTAACGCTCTTTCTTGGGTCTCATGGGTCACTACAGCTCGCTCCTTCCGTAAATGCACCACCTTCGTCATCCGATGAATGAACTACTCCAGGAAGATATCAAATGGGCTTGGTCTCAAGAATGTCAACAAGCTTTTTAAGAAGTGAAAATAATGTTGATTTCTGACTTGCTGCTCACACACTTCAACCCCGATCTGAAGATGGTCGTTGCAGAGGACGCCTCTAAGTATGCAATTGGCGTCATAATTTCACACGTCTGACCCGGCAACGCAGAAAAGGCTATTTGGCATGCAGTAAGATCGCTAACGTCTGCGGAATGCAACTATGGACAGATCGAGAAGGAGGCCTTGGTTATCATCTTTGCCGTGAAGAAGTTTCCTGAGAAGCTTTATGCCCATCATTTCACCCTTATAGCGGACCATAAACATCTTCTTGCAATTTTCAGCTCGAAAAAGGCATTTCTGTGTACTCGGCAAATCGTTTTTTTAGCGATGGGCTACTATGCTGCTAGGCTAAGACTTCGATATCCGGTACCAGTCTATCTCAAATTAAGACCAGGCAGACGCACTCTCACACTTAATCAACTTGCAAACTAACGAGCCAGAGCACGTAGTCACCATGTCCCATCTCCGTTGAGTCAGAGATTCACAGTCTGTTTATGGATTCTATTCATGCACTCCCTGTCACTTTTGAGGAAGTCCGAAAAACAACCCAACAGGATCCACTGTTGAGACAAGTCATTAAGTATCATCGCACTCACTGGCCCGCAACACTTTCAGAAGAATTGCAGCAGTTCTACCAAAGACGAAATTCCCTGTCCCCCGTTAGCGACGGTATCCTCTTCTGCGATCATGGCCTTGTCCCACAGAAACTGCAATCAAGGGTTTCCTACTGGACATCCGGACATCAATCGCATGAAGGCTCTCGCTCGCAGTTATGTGTACTGACATGACACGGATCAACAATTTGAACTGCTGACCCGTTCTTGCACCAAATGCGCCCTTGCATAAAAAGCGCCAAAGAGGAGCACACCCAAGGCATGGCCTGTCCCAGAAGCCCCGTCGTTCAGGGTCCGCATCGATTATGCTGGGCCGATCGATGGTCAGAACTTCTTATCGCTGTCGATGCGTACAGCAAATGGCCAGAAGTCTTTCTCCTCGAACACACAACAGCCGGAGCCCCAGTCAACACCCTTCGGCAACTGTTCAGATGAATTTGGTTGTCCAGACACTTTGGTGAGTGATAATGGAGGACATTTTACATCAGCCTCCTTCGCTGTAAACAGTCAGGCATGATCCACTTCCCCTCGCCACCATATCACCCGCAGTCCAACGGAGAGGTTGAAAGATTCGTTGACACGCTCAAGCGGACTCTCCAGAAGGCAAAAGGGAAGGGGAAGAAGTTTTCGAAATATCCCTGCTGAACTATCGGGCAATGCCAAACGCCTCAAACGGTGCCTCTCCTGCAAAAGCTTTGATGCAGATAAATCTTTGCACGCCATTCAACGTAATTCGTCCTCTACCACTTATAAGTGTTGGTGATGAAATATCCTTCCGACACCGATGGAAAGGCAATTCAACCGACGCCATGGAGCAAAGCAAAGGTTGTTTCATCCGTGTGAGGTGGTTCTGGCAAAGGACTACAGGAACAATCAGCAAAAGAGGATGGTTGGGTGTTTTCACCGAAATTACGGTGACGTCATCAACGAGATTCGGGTCGGATCAGACATTGGGCTGCGCCACGCAAATCAGCTAAAAAACACCGAATGCACTGACACACCAAATCAAAGTCCAAACATCACTGGAATTACAGTTGGACACAATCCATTTCCCAAAAGCAAGTCCAGAACCCACAGTTCCAGTGGAAAGTTGACCTCCTCAACCATTTAAACGATCGGACCGAACACGTAGGAAAACCGTTTCATTACAAGTAAACCCGCGTCTCAAATCCCACCAGTCAGCTTAGTAGGGGAGAGGTGTTGGGCGGAGGCACCCTAACCGACTCGCGCGCACGCTGCCCAGACCTACTTCCATGAGCCACAGCGATCCGCGGACATATCGTGCGCACGTGATGGTCGCGCAAGCTGCCGACAAGAGGAGTAGTAGGACCAGTCAGGATGCTGCCCACTGAAGACCACTATCTAATTGGTCCGATCACCGTCCGACCTTGAACATGCTCGTATGTTCTTTGTTGACCTTAAAGATCGCTTTTAGCATATACTTCTATTTTTCCGCCCTTGTTGTTCAATTCTCCTTTGGGGATTCAAGCAACGTGTTGTTTGACGGCGACCATCAAGGCTTGTGGCAAGACCATAACAAATGGTACCGTTGTGGCTACCCAAAAAGACGGTTGAGCTCTACAGTCCATGGTTATTCAAAGATGAATAAGATATACCGACCTGAATTTTCGAAAAAAACCTACTCGGAATAACCTACATGGACTTCCTCTGGTGTTAGAGGTGTCGCCAGCATCAGCAAAAACTGTTGATAAAACATAAGAGGGATCCAATAAACTGTTGGAAATTACGGGTTATTGGGCACATTGTTGCTTTTAAATGCGGGGTTTGACGCAAAGTCCCCGTATTACAGGTGATATTGCGCCAAGTTCTGGAAAGTAACTTTTTCTTGTTAAAACTTTAAAAATATGTCTTATCATAACACTCGTAACCCACCGCAAATTCAAGCACCGCTCCTACTGAGCCTAACATTTTTAACCAACAGCAAACATTAAAATGATGGATGAACGCTCAGCGATCGGCTACCGGACTCACTCTCGTTTCTTACCAGTAGCCTCAAAGTAGCTAGTATTAAAGGCAGAAGAACCTTACGGACAATGACAAGGGAGACTGGAATGACCATTTCGGGCTTATTAGACGTTATCAACCAGCCATGCCTAACTCCAGGTTGTGCACCAACAGAGGCTCGAACCCGTGACCTGTTGA
Source organism: Schistocephalus solidus (assembly GCA_017591395.1). NCBI lineage: Eukaryota > Metazoa > Platyhelminthes > Cestoda > Diphyllobothriidea > Diphyllobothriidae > Schistocephalus > Schistocephalus solidus. The sequence continues at coordinate 198,735 of WEDG01002927.1, read as the reverse complement.
TCAGAAGTCCAACGCTCTAACTTACTGCACCACGGGTCCGTATTCTTACCAGTTTCGATCGGGAATATTGACATCGACGGATGGAGGCTTCACCGATCCGCTACGGGATTCACTCTTCCCTTTCTGCTCACCCTTGAGTCCCCCGACCCCCTCCTGCCGCAGCACAGCGGTCAGTCTTCTATACAGAAGAACATTACCGACAAACAGTACAATGTCTGCCTTAAGTCACATTTGACCAAACTACTGCTCGGACACTCGTGGGTCTAGATAGTCATGGCCGCTCACGCGCCACTTGAGTTTTCCACTCAATGGCCGGTGGGATTTGGATATGTCAGGAAGGGTAAGGCTTAAGTACAATCAACCCTCTTACCAACGGAGCTTCGAGGCTCCCAACTGGAGCCGTGAGTTTAATCACTTTAGGGTCAAGTAACCCGTTCGGCCTACTTCAATGTATGGAAACCACCAAATCTGATACAGTAGGCGGACTGTCCAGGAAAGACTTCCTAACCAAGTAATCTAGAATTCGCCAGAACTAGTAGGGGTTTTGACAGATTTGAATAATTCCTTCGACCCACTTTTGAGCGTTGTCCATACTAAAAGATGTCCCTTGCTGGCCTGAGTTGAAATACAACTGAGGGTGCAAAGGTTTTCACACGTGGGTCAAATGAATTATTCAAATCTGCCAAAATCCTCTACTTAACTGCAACATTACTGACGCTATTTAAAATTCAATAAAGCATGAAACACTTGTAGACACCACCTCAAAATCGGATGAGAGTAAGGTATTAGGGCTTTGTCGAATGGTGCCTCTAAATTTGTCTGGTCTCCTACAGTGCCATCTATATATACATTGTGATACACAAAGAGGAGTGGAATAGCAGATAGGTAGTTGAAGTGATTTGTGCAAATAATGCTGGTTAGGCAATTTAAGGAAGCAAGCATATGAAAACGTTCGTCCCGCTTCAAAGTATAAAGCGAGATGAAACCTTGTTTAAAGCACCGTATTTGACGAATAGACGTTTACCTTTTGAAACGAGACCTACGTCAGAAATTACGGACTTAATCATACATGGACAAATACGAGTTAATGAAATGGGTGAAAAATGAAATAACTATAAAAACGTTAAGTATAAATAAAAAATATATCAAAGGACTACCAAAGACCTTTATTTGACCATAACATTGACCCTCAATTTTACGGTGGGGTTCTGATGAGAATTTGCATTATGCATTATGATTCCTCCAACTCCTGCTGATCCCCGGTAAAAAGTTACTATCGACGTCGATCGGGTATGTAATTGCCTCTGACAGATTACTGACAGATTAAGGCATTGTGCGCAGATGCCAACATCACATCAAGGACGTGCCTCACCTCACAGGTAATATCAATTTTCCTGGCTACATGACCTACCCGCTTTAGCATAAATGATTCAAATAACAATAAGATTTAGCAGAGTAACTCCTAGGAACAGACTGCAATCTAGCGACAAAGTTGCACTGTCAAGAAACGCATGGACGGAAATCTCTTTTAGTAATTTTCCGACTTTGAACATGGGTAAGTCTAAAGAGATGCTGAATGACAGGGAGATGCTGAATTCTACGTTTGATGTCAATTGGTCGCCATAAGTTCTCACACACGTACTGTTGAAATCCAAGCGAACTCAGCGCACGCTGCGTCCCCCAAAATTTCACATCAATAAAGAATCGATCGTTATGATATTTAAGGCTTTTTGTGGTTTAACATTAATTATTATAGTCTAGAAAAAATAATTTTTGGGAAGGTCCAAATTATGAAAAGGTGAAAAATCCATCTAGTTGAGTAAACTAATGTTTTAAATGTATGAGAAACCTGGCCATGCAACGAAACGAGTGAATAAAGCAGGAAAAGTAGAATTACCTTTGAAAATAGTATTTTTCCGAGTTTTCCACGTACATATTGCTCCAGCTTAACTACAACGTAAACTATGGCCGTCCTCAAGCAGTCTAACATGCGAGTGTATATTCCAACATGTTTCACGTGAATTGAAAGTTTTTATGCCGTTTGTAAATTTGTATTTGATGGGTTTGACCAAGAGAACCTGATATTCTCTTGATTACGCCGACTAGGACGTCATTGAATATAATATTTAATAAGCTCACATGTTCACAGGCCAGTCCCTAAATAATAGCCTTAAAAGAATTGTCACGTTAAGTTTTTAACGTACAATTTTTTGTCCATAAGTATAAATTTTCGATTGTTAAATTTTTGTTTAACTATTTAGGTTTTTCTATTACGATGAGTTGCATTTTGTCTTTGAAAATGTGGTGTATTCTTTAGGGTTTTCATTGTCCTTTTTCAACTGTCCACGATGAAAATTATTGACGACTTATTTTGTTAAATCTTTGAAATAAGATATTTCTCAAAAGCATTAACAGAATGAGTGACTTTTTCGTTTATTCTTTCTGATGAAGATTGCCGTCTTGGTCATATTTGTAGACTCACTTAAACATGAAAACTCGCTGCCGAGAAAAATGAACGTCCACAACAAAATCTAGGAAAATGTATGATAAGTTATCTCTTTTTAAAGCCCTTTCTTATATGTTTCGCGGTTGACTATCTGCCTGCTTAATTTTTCTTCAAGGTAAAGTCAAGGAAAAACTGGGAACGTTTGAACCATCTCTCAATTTCGCTGATAAGTAGGGATACAATTTCTGCAGAAAATTAAAGAACTCTTTCTTCTCTTTCTATTGAAGCGTTTTTCAGTATATTTTCTTACTTCTGAGTCTATTTCTAAGATTTCAAATGCACAAGAGAGGTGTCAAATATATACTAAGATTTTGCGATAAAACGTCAATCTACTACCCCTTCCGTTACAAGTTTTTTATTCATTTATAGTCCACTGCAGACCAAAATTGTCTTGAAAGGCTTCATGTATGCCATGAAAGCGAAAAGTGGTGGCGTGTAATTGCGCCTCGTGTATATATATGCGTCTTTAAGGTCCTAATTATCAGTCTGGTAAAACAAAGTACAGTCACAAAAGTTTATGACAGCGTTATTGTCGTACCAAACGTCCTCAATTTGCAAACCTTTATTTTACAGACTGAAAATGCCCTTGTTTTTCCGAAAACAATGGGATCTCTCTAACCTGCATTCACCCGATATTCTTGAAAACAAAACCGAATGTTTCGTTTTCCAAAGGGCTTCATTCCAATTATTTTCTGCTTATATTTTTATGTTTATTTATAGTACTGCGCACAAAAACATAATGCTTTGATCCGTAGCCTTTACTAGCGTAGGAGAATTCCTAGATAGCAAGAAACGTCGGATTTGGCTCCATGTAGCCCAGTTTTCCCATCAATAAACCAATCTGAAGTGAACTCTTTATTGCTAAACAGCTTTTTGTGCATCAATTCCATACAACAAACGAAAAGAACACCTTAAACTACGTGATCTTCCACTTCCTCAAAATTTGGATAAAAATATTTTATGAGTTAGGCAATCCACTGTACCTCTTTGGGATATGCACTTTTCCAAATTCGATCAAAATAAGGAAATTTTCTATCTCATGAAATGTAAATTTTAATTCTGAAATGTAGTTTCGTTTTAAATAATTTCTAAGGTAAGATCACTGCATAAATATTTTTATCTATGTATTATATATACTTCGGTCACGACAGAGAAAAGTTTACTGTATAAAAAACGACTGCGTAATTAGTAGACAATTTTGTCATTGATTTTATGGAAACCATGCACTAAATTGTCATGTCTTGTACTTATTTGGTAGAATCTCATCTCTTAGTTAATTTAATATTTGAATCGGAGTTATAGCTTAGTTTTAAAAAATTATCTTCAATTGTTGAGTAATTTTGAACACGATCTTTTATTCCATTTGCTTACAGGTTTTCCAAAGCACACGTATAATTTCCATCGAATGAACATCAAAAAAGGTTTTGCAGACAATGGGGAAGAAGGCTCATAGTACTTATATCTATAAATCACAGCAATAATTGAACAGATAACATGCTTTATAAATAGATATTTCACGATTTTAAAAATCTCAGAATTCGTAGTATTATAAAAATTGTATAATATATTCATTTAGGCATGAAAATTGAATAAAACGTTATTTTTCAGCAAACATGTACAATTTTTTTCTACTAAATATACCATAATTTATAGGGACATGTAAAATAAATGAAAAAATGCATGCTAACAAATATGGTCATATTGTATGGTGTATTTGTATAGGCATCCGGTACTAAGTTAGTTTAAATATCGCCATCTAGACGGGACTTAAATTTAATGGAATAAGTCAGCACGGTGGCTTGTATAGCAACCCTATCTAAGTAATTTTTTGAATCGAAAACATTCCTGAACCGATTGCCAGTTCTTGAGATAGAATATATTCTGTGCATACTGTTCATGCGTTTTTTTATATGTGATATGCGCCTCAGTGCGTCAGTTAATTTAAGTATCAACAGCCAAAACGTTGACAGCTGAAAAAATCAATACAAATTCTATAAACCTCATTGTGTTCCTACGAAGCAGAACGTTCACTTATTTTTTTCATATTTTAGGCAACCAGGTAAATACTAACAGGTAAGCCGAGGTTATCAGTGTATTTGTTTCTACATGGTTGTATAAGTTATTTGTTTCTTTGTGCAACTCCTCCTTAAGCTAGAGGACTCAATAAAATCTAAATGGTGATATTAATTGCTTGGTTATAAGTGCCTCCTAAATGGAAGTTCACACCTGACTACTACCTAATATTGGTTTGAAAACCGTCTCTGCAATTTCTTTGAGCACCCAGTATTTTTTGAGGCAAACATGAGGCAAGAAATACCCTTCGGCCATGAGGGTGAAAGCTTACCGATTAAACCAATCCTAAGGAATGAACTTATTTTAACTTGCAACCATTAGAAGCTGGAGTGTGATGGTGGAACGAAGCCAACCATTGTCCGTCCTGTGGTCAAATGAATAGGCGAACGTTCTTTATGTGAGACTTGTCATAGCCTTAAGCTGATGAGAGTTCTGAGATTCGGACCACCATGAAATGACGCTGCTTTCACTCCCAACGTTACTGCGTTTGCCACCTGGCGAACGGCATTAAGCCTGATTTTTGCTTTTTTATAAATGCCGTTTGATTTATGTTCAGAGCTTACAACCGTTCTCCATTCGAGATGGCCTGATCTTCTAAGTTTTTAAAATCACCTGAGTTAGTTCAAGAACTGTTTTTAAGCTGTTTTATCAGGATGTAGGAGCTGAAAAATATTGTGTTCTTGAGTGTGCCTATTAACGTGTATGACCGAGAGAAGACTGTGCATAAAGCGCCTCAACCTGTTCCGGTTTGAAATAAAGTTGTAAAAACAATAAGCAGCAACATTGCCTGCTACGATTTAGAGTCTTAGCCACTTTAGTAGAGGTGGTTGCCTAACAAGTTTAAAAAATGCTTTTCAGCTTTGCCTATCACAGCACACCGCAACGAACCTATAAAAGTTGAGGATTATTTATATGGTCCCCTACACAGTGTACGGGTATTGGACGACAGCGTCGCAAAGGTGTCACTGTGCATAATTCTAGGAAAGGTAAAATTTCCCGTGTCATAGTCCTAACATAAACCTAAACTGTGTCCCCAAATCATTAACCTAACCTTACCCTAACACTACGGGTAACCTTAATGCTAACACTAAAAACAAAAAAAGACATACATTTTGTGACCGAATTTCTGAAATACCTTTACGATTAAGAAGATTTGCTTAAGTGGGTTTGAAAGATAAATTAACATGTTAGAATTTTTCAGATATGCCAGGATGCCACCTTTTGCGTGTTTTCCTTTTTAGCTGTCTGCAGGCACCGCACTATTTAATAAGTAACTATTAAAGTGGTATACATTTCTATATTGATTTTAGATGTACTGACAAAATTAAATATATTAAATTTTACGGAAAACGCAAGCAAAATTATTCTTTTTTTCATATTTGGTAGAAAATCACGCCTTTTTCTTATAAGTTACGCAAAAGAAGGGTATATTTTAAATTGCTAATAGGTTTTACGTTTCCAACTATTTTTCAGCCTTATCTGCCGTAGCGTATGTGTATAGATTTCTAGTCTAAATCTTGAAGCTTTACGCGTATGGAAAATAATGCATTCTTTCACAACATTTAAAAGATATTCTGTAGTTCTCATCGGAAATTGCAATTAATATGGAATACGTTTAATACTTCATGAGGGGCATAATTGAACGAACGGATACAATGCTATACAAACAGACATTGTAGGGACTCAGGAGATCTCATAGGTAGAAACAGTTTAAAAACAAAAAGATGGGCTTTGTTTACGTAAAATCTTTAAAGATGGAATTAGCTGTCAAATCAGTACATGGAAGGATATTTTGTGCGCTTCGTATAAGCCATAGTGCATGTTGTGTTGAGAGTGATTACAGACGAGAAGAGTTTGATGGGCACTAACACCGGTTTTATTGGTATTTCAGTTCTTTATTCCTCTCAATTGTTCATTATCTATTCTAATCACGGTTGGCTTCCGACGTCCCGCTTGCAGGACCTTGCCAGGTTCGGTAATTTTGTGAGAGTCCTGACTGAACCTTGTGTAATTCACTGAGGTCTCCTGTGCGCTCTCAATTTCCTTGTCTAAGAGCGACCATCGTTTTGATAAAGGTTCATCGATCTTCCTCGAATAATAATTTCTCCGGTGCCTAAGCAGGTGTGATATCTGACTGGTCGAGAAGAGGTAAAGTAATGTAGTAATTCATCGTTTAACACAAGGAGAAGTAAGAGAACGGCGTGATATCTTTGAGACGGTAGAATCAATGTGCGGCCAGACTGCGAATATGTTAGCAGTATTGGGAGGCACAGTAGGCGGGTGGAGGATAGAAATGCCTAGTATCCTAGTCTATGTCAGAGCAAGGGTCTTCAAAAATTAACCTGACGGGAACGGCTGACGCTGCTGGTTCGAAGATGAAGGAGTAGCGTGTCTCGCGGTTTCGTGACAGCTGGTCACTACATGGCGTAGCTGGTCACGTTTTCGGCTGAGCCAGCCCACCATCAAAAGGGCTGGCCGATAAAGATACAAGAACAAATATAGCACATACTAAAACGACCGAAACTTGATGCACTGCCTTCACCTCCAACCTTACGACCACAGAACAGTCCGATTTGTCAAGTGCATGCATGAGTCAGCGTTTAGATCACCACCTGACCGGAAATTCACGTGAGGGTTCCCCCGCTAGCGCATAAATTACAACCAATCAGGCAGCGTCTGAGTTCGTAAGGCATAGGAAGAGGGCCTGAGAAGGTGACGTAAAGCTGTGCACTCCGCCACCCATGTCTGCATTCTGTCTTGCTCCTTTTGCATTATACAACAGCCTGTAGTACGTTACAGTGTTTAACCGAGTTCCACTGATCGTTGACGTTATGAAGCGTTTGAAACACCATACCAGTTAGCCGGTGTGAATTCCCGGCCTGGACTAACTTAGATCAGCCTTCCTTTCCCCATAATAGTACTAACTCTTACAACGGACTTCACCGTAAATGTTCTGGAATAAATTGTGTGCCAGATCGTGGCATGGCCAGTGTTATTTTGAATGGGTACCCAAAATAAATGCGGCAAATGGCGCGGAGGTGGGGGGTGTGAGTTCTCGCTGCGCAAACCACCTAAATCCTATCCCGTCTCCAGTCTTCTTGCCTCTATCATGAAACCGGGCCCAGGATGGCGAGGGAAGAAAGAGAGGATGGTTGAGGCTGCGCAATCTACCATCACTGTATACTAAATCACGCGTCTCGGCATCCAGCATGCCGTGAAGCACGTGGTCGGCATCTTTGAAGATGACGGCTGAACTGTCAACGGTCGTACAGAGCAAAATTGGTTAACATTCGCTCATGCCAAACGTTCGTATAGCTGTCGTAAGTCTTTGCGAACCTTAAACTACTTCGAAATGTGCGCGTGAGACACGAAGACGGGGTTTTTCATGCCACGTCGGACAATGCGCTCAACCTCACTACCTCATCACTTTTATGTGGCCAATGGAGAAGAGAAAGAGACCGATATTCTATGTGTATGTAAATTAGTGTTTATTGTTTTTTATTAAATCGTGACATTATGCAAGGGCTGTCAATTATTTTAAAAAGAAAAAAGAATCAGCAGAACAACATATTAAAGTTGAATGTCAGAAGATAAGATTAAATGTGGAAAATAATGTATTCTTATTCTACGCCAACGTAAAGATGATTTCTTGTGGAGACACCAAGGAAGTAAGTCTGCAATTATCACTAAGATGTCGAAAAAATGACATTTAATAGGTATCCCATAATTGGTAAAACGAAGACAACTTACGCAGCCTAAAACAAACAGTAAGATTAGTGTTCATCAAAGGATTTTCGGGAAGCATGATAATAACTTTGCGCTGGTTTATTCAAATCTTCAACTTTATTAGTTCTGACAATGGAACCCAATTAAGCTCGAATAAGTTTATAAAATAAGCTGACCGTTCCAACTTGCCCTAATTGGATTAAATACCAACGTAATCCAACTCCTATCGTATAATCCCCCTCTTCCGTCTGGATATTAATTTCAGTTGATTGTGCTCCTTGAAGGTGCAATGATTGAGAAAATAGTTGTTTTTCCGACAAAAACTGGATGATCCAGTGTATGTCCATGAAATTAGGCCCCTGATAGGGATGCGAGACATTTCCGTTAACGCGAAGATTCAATGCCTGTGAAGAATTAGACAATGCTGCTTATTTTTGTCTTTTTGCTTAATACGGCCATCATAGCTCATGTCAAGTGGGTGCACAGGATTGCAAAGGCCGACATGGATCACTCAGACGACTTATTGAGCCACAATATAATAGCCCAGCTCATTTTCTTCTTTAAGATTTGCGAAAAACTTGAAATTTTACTTTTGATTTTGACGATGTCAAGATTAATTAAGGAGCATGTAGAAACTGAGGGAAATTTGCTATTTGCAATTTCATAAACTGCCCTTAGCGACAAAATGAAAACAAGTATTCTAACGCAGCGTTCAACAGTAGGTTCGTAACCAGTATTTTTTTAAGGCTAAGGACATTCTAACAGATCTATATTTTACTTACATTACGTCCAACTTTCTTACGATATAGATTCGCATATAAATGACATATTTCCCATCATATTTGAACATAACAAACCCAAGTGCACGCATGCAGGTGCCAATCCTTGTAGTGGTTTCAACAGGACAAATCCCGCAGATTTTTGTAGGCTACACAGTCCAATGTACGCACCCGGAAACTATTTGGCATTAACCTACAAGCACCTTAGTTTCCAAAGACATTCTGTAAGTGTATTTCTTGGCCACTAAAATTCATCCATACTTCTCAAATTTTGTGTACATTTGACCAAGCCTTCATGTTTCCTAGAATGTCTAGATTTCGGATGATCAAATATTCTGCCCTTCCACTGCCGAAACATTGCCAGTTGCAATCAATCACTGCCCAGAGGCAAAAAATAGGAGGCTTAATCTCAAAAAAGTTTTTATTCACCCCGGAAGTAATTCAATCATCAACAATGTTCCGGAATGGACGGTTAATCATAAGGCTACGTCAGCAATAACTTTTCATTGCAAAATGTTTATTTTTATCCATTGGAGGTGAAGAAATCCCACCCCCAGAGGGCCCAAGAGCTAATAAACTGGATTTGTTTTGTTAGAAAGGGCGAAATTCGGATTTATCTGAGAAAGCGGAAGCTCCATTTGATATTCTGGAAGTGTGTGACAGTATAAAGAAAAGGTAAATGCACTTTACTGGAACTGTTGTCCTCCCTGGGCACATTTTCAGACAAAACTAAGGCCTTGAATATTGACTTAATTAGCCCTTATCATCGTCAACAAGTCATATTTACGTACTGGGTCCGAAAAACATCCAAAAAGCATGTATTTTCTGTCACTGTCGAAAGGTCATAATAGGGCTGATAGTCCGCGTTCACTTGCGAGCTCTGTACTACGTGAATAACCTCTGACTAAGACTTTAACCCTGTTCCTATTTACGCAGGCATCTTCGCAAAGTGGACCAAATGACCCTATATGCGGAGGCAGAACTTAAAGGTAAGACAGGTGTCAATTCACTCCCTTTATCAAAAGGCCCATTCCAACTAGAAATTCTGACATTGACAGTTACTTTTGTACCGTCAGTTACATATCAAAATGTGGAGAACTAACGCAGTTACCCCTTAAATCTTCCGTCTCCTCCTTCTCTTCCTTGTCCATCTCCGCCTTCTTAGGGCCTCCTCTCCTCTTCATGTCTCCGCAGGAAAGAGGAACAATCTACAAATTTTAAAAGTTGCGCTTTTCCACCTAATTTGAACTGCAACAAATTTACATTTTGTAGCGATTATTTTCATCGGACTAGATTAACTTGAGCATCTCATGTTTCGAAATAAGTTTAAGTTCTCGGTATTTTACTTCATTGCTGATGCAACGAGTGTGTCGTCAATGTTACTATATGTTCACATGTTAATCATGCAAAAATAAAGACAGCGCCCTCACCTCATGGTTATCCATTTAATGGTTCCACTGAGACGGCTTTCAAGAAAAAACCACCATTCAAGCCAGAACACGATAAAATGTTAACCAAACGTCTGAAATGTGTTTTTGAGTAGGAGGGTTTATTTAAATGTCGTTATAAAAGCGTTCATTGAGAATATTATCGATGATGTTTTGGACATATAATAAAACCGGCTTTTGAATTCACTCCATTTTTGCCGTCTGCAAAAACGGCATCAAATAAAAAATGGATAATCACGTAGTATGCGCTTTCTCCATTGATTTTCAATACTTTTTAAATCGAAAAATATGTTACAGATAACATGCTAAAAGTTTCTTTCATGTTATCGCTTGATAACCATTCACGTGTTCAGATGTTGCACTCGAATGAAGGGAATATTCGAGTTAAATAAGGTCCTAATTATGCGATTTTGTACCACCGCACAATCTGCATTTGAACAATTCCAAACATTTTCGTGTTTTAATGCACCTTAGTAGCATAAAATGAAACCCGCATCACCTCAAAAAGGAATAAGGTCTTTATTCAAACTTAGAATGTCTGACACAATATCCATGGCAGACTAAATTAGTTCATATTTTACTGCTAATTTTCGGACGGGTTGCTTGCCAATAATTTGTGTAAATTACACCAGGGAAAAACTGAAGGCAAGTAGTGACTGTCCGGTGTATTGTTTCGTTTGCACTTTTTAGTTCCGTGACAGTACAAACAAAAAAAGTAAATTACCCATTCAAAGTAACAGCTACGCGGACGGAGAGGTATACGCAATGCAGCATCAAGGTAAGCTGCCTGACCCAAGGGCATTCAGCTAGTGCAACTGATGCGAAATCTTTCGTGAAAGACGTCGACGGAAAAAAATGTGTTGCGATAGGAGCCTGTCCTTAAAACACCTCATGGCAAAACTGTCGACATAGTCGCAGTATTGAAGTCGGTTCTCAGTCGTATATCGTCGTCGCTCATGCCGCATAGGTCGTCAAATTCACTCTCCAGATTCGACAAAATGCAAGGACGTAATCGAAGACGGCATAAGTCCTCTTCCGCGTGTCCGCGGGCAAGGCACGTTTGGTCATTTCATTTGACAATTCCGACTACCTTTAGAACAATAAGTGGATGCTATCACTGTGCCAAAAGGCTTATTCTCGGCACTTTTCGGAAATCCCAATCCAGTCCATCACCATAGGCCGAATTAGGCAAGGTTAGTTTTTGCACAAGGACAGAATGCAGTTGATACGACAATAAAGCCTTAAGTAGAAGACGTAAGTGAAACTGAGCATATAACAATATAATTAGAGTATTTTAGTCAAGCCAATATACCGGCTTTTAAAGGAGCTTCCTGACGACTGCCTACGAGAACCACCTTCGATAAAAATGACTACGTGATTAAGAGAAACCATTGCTTTTGGTTTCCGGTGGCCTTAGAAATTAAAATTTCTTATCTAGAAAACGTGCATTAAAATATACTTTCTAATACTCACTAGAGGGGAAGGCGCGTCCTCCTAAAAAATAACATTATAAATGAACATGTTTCCTTTTAGAAAGAATTTATAACCGTGCAATTTGTATGACCTTCAAATGCCAATTCAAGTGGAATCGTATTTGTCCATTTAATAGTGGTTATTCTTCACTATAGACCATGGCCTAGCTCAAAGGCAAAATGCTATGGGTACTTTGTCATTTCCTCTTAATACTGGAAAGAAAATTGTGATTTTCAATATGCTGAAAGCGTATAACATAAAGATTGCGAAAACTAAGTGAAAGTACAACTGCATACCAGGTACAAAATTATCCAGTAACCTAATGGAAGTTTTTTTAACAAAAATCATTTTTTGTAGGGGAGTTTTTGCAGGTGGTTGAGAGAAAGTCCACTAAAAGCCAGAATTCTGGCCTGACTGGAACTTTCTGAAATAATGCTACTCGATACGTTTTACACCTCTCCACATTAGCCTTTCTAATCGAAAGCAAATTTCATAATCTCAGCTAGTCCAGCTGTTGCGCCAGTAAACATTGGTGGATCTCCCAGGCAATGCGTATGGTTACACTTACTGCAATAATTATCGGAGTTTCTATCGTTATTTGCTGGGCTGTTAGCACCCTTGTTAATTGCTGCTGCGGTACATACGCGGAAATTCAGATCACTGACACTAACAGGTTGTGAGACATTACAGTGCACCGAAAGACTTTCGAAGAGTTCTCAGACAGAGTGGCTACCCACGCCACTGCGTCAGTCGGTACATGTGCAAGCGAGATGAGAGAGCAAATATGACTAACCCCAAACTTTGACCAGCTCCCTTATAATTCAAGAACATCTTGTAAGCTATCAGACGTCTTCTTATACCCCTTAGAGCTGGAGTTGAAGACAGAACAGTGACAGCTACCGGTTACCATGTTATGAACCCGAAAGACCTACCGGCTTGGCAGAAAAAGTTGGACGTCCTTCATTGGGTAGTAATTGCTTATATAGTCTCCCAACCAGACTTGACGCTGTATCAGAAACACCCGTTCCTCATAAAATGCAATGAGTTCTACGCTAAGTTCCAGGAAGGCTTAATATTTCCGATTCTTGAACCAAATACAAAAAGTAACGCAAAACTTAACAGCCGTCTTAATATTAAAACTAACGCTATCCTTAACTTTAATTTATCGCAAACCTAAACTTAACCCTTCTTCAAATTTCACCGAAATTCCGTACAGAGCCATTTGCATTTTGGGTGCTGCTTGTTTCCATGCCCTACTGAGCGGAAAGGGCATATACGCCTTTATGAGATTTTGTAGTCACAAACAAAGCATTACAGAGTAAGAACGGGAAGATTACTGTGAACACGGATGGTTCAACCAGCTAAAGGGGCACAATATGATGTGAAATAGTCAGTTGCAGTTTATTTGACAGGTTTTGTTCACATCCTCATGTTTGAGAGGTTAAAAAGCTTGCTGAAGGTGGCACCTTCGGGCAGATTACCAGGCCAAAACAAAGACCAGGGATACTGGAAGTGTCGTTTCTAGCTCATTAGCCGTCCTTAACCAGTCATACCCAACTTCAGGTGGTGCGACAGCCAAAGCTCGAACCCGCAACCTGTTGATCAGAACTCCAATGCTCTAACCATTGTGCCATGAGTTTATATATATATATATATATATATATATATATATATATATATATATATTGAATATCTTGGGATGCCTTTTTTCAATACATATATATATATATATATATTGGTTTATATGGTGATGCACCACCCCCACTCAAACCGTGGCCTGTTCATCAGAAGTTCAACGATCTAAACAGTTGACACTTTCACAGAGCACGAGTGATCTGAGTCGTTTTTGCACAGCCTGTTAACCATTAACAAGCGCAATGATCTGCTCCACAATCTCCAGTGCAAAGAATTTGCCTGAACGGAGTTTATTGGCGAGCAGGCTGACGCAAGTGACATAGGCAAAGGAACCCTGATTAAAACTTCAAGCGATCAAAGAGACGAGTAAGTAATTCCATTAATAAACAATACAGAGGGGCAGCCATGACCAATTAAAACTCGAATGTGGACGGTTGGGCAGTCTTAGCGCTGAATACGATCATTTCCGATAAATGTGTGGGCTACCAATTTCGGTAGTTATGTGGCGCTGTAACAAATGCATTCATTTAATACTGAACCCCATTTTACCTTTGATCCCTATACCTGTTGCTGTTAATGATATTGGTTATGTGTGTGATTCTGTAGCATCCGGTGAATAAAACTATTTTTACAATGCCCAGACCACCATTTCGGTATTCGATTCTTTAATTATTGAGTTTATAAACGGAATAATCCGAGGTTATAGATTGTGTTATACGGAGTCAAATAGACGAGTCAGTACGTACGCACTTCAGTAGCTGCATATTGCTGGCGCTACTGTGAAGTATGTTTTGACTCAGTATATTTGTTTTTAAGTACATGGAAAGAAAGTTAGTGATATTTTAAACCACCTTGTACCATAAAGTAGGCTTTAAGAGAATCCAAAAAAAAACTCCGTTATTTGTAAGCAGCTCTTTAAGTTTTTAAACATTTATTTAATCGAAAAACACGCATTCCTGCAATCCAGTCATTTAAGTGCTAGTGCTTCTCATTATTTTATAAGATATGAACGATTTTTCTTAATATTTTATATTACTTAAAATATGAATGTAACTAAGTAATATTTATACTGCTGACCCTATTGTCTTCTATTATTTTAAACTGAATGCCGGCAAATTACAATATTTGGATTAACCCTTAAATGTCTGTCCTGTTGTAGAATGCTAGGACGTTGTTAATGTGATTATTTTTTAGCTGAGAACTTCGGTGCAATAAGTGCTGCCTTTTCACGAGTTTCGAAAAATAGTCTAAACTGAAACGATACATTTCGTTTTCGTATCTGAAGTTCAAAGGCATTCAGTGGACACTTTAGGCGACCTGAACGGCCCAGTGATCCTCAAATCCCTTTGATTTTATTGTGTTCCTTTCAAAATTTGGAAAAGAATCTTTAACTTTTTAGTTAAATGCTAAAACCTGCAATATGAACCTGCTGAAGTCTTACTTAGCAAATATCCTGCGTGAAATGCAGGCTTGTTGTACAAGTACCAAAATTTGGAGTCTGCATGTCAATAAAAATGTGAAAACTGGTATAATTTTAAAGCTGTCAGATCGCGCATACAATTTGCTGAAAAGGTAATTTCCTACCAAATGAGAGCAAATATGGATATTCTTAAGCTCAAATACACTTAATTTTTAACAGCATCGAGAATCAATTAACAAATACATGCAACTCATGCCGTAGTATTTCACGGAATGCGGTAGCCGCCGGCATCCTCTTTTGCAGAACTAGCATGGGGTTATGCCAGAAGATGTTCGGTACTACAAACCGGAAATGTGGAGTCGATGGCGATGTGGAGCGTTTCCATCTGGTCCTTTTTAACTACAACGAATATGTCGTCTACATAATGCATCAATAATTTAGGACTAACTAATGGAAGAGTCATAGCCTCGAGTTTCTGCTTTGCGAGTTCGGCAATAAAACCATTGGAGCCCCTTTCAGTTCCTTAAAGCCTTTTTAGTCCATAGGTCCATTAGTTTGTGGATTTCAGCTGCTAGAATATCCGTATCGTAGGAACACAGGCACGACTACCCGTCCAAAGTAGTTATGCATATCTTCGAAATCGAACTCATCTTCGCTTTGGGATTATACTCGGATTGTTACCGCCTGTCCCTTCAAGAAATGTCGAGGATTCCTCGAGGTGATGCACTTAGTTGACTCATGCATCAAAAAGCATACTGAGATGGATACGGTGTGCAGAAACCGCAAGAAATGAAAAGAGACCCAATCAGGACAGGCTGATATAGACGGCGACCGCTCAATTACACAAATGTCCCGCCATTATAGATTTTTTAGCGCAGTTACGATGTTAACTGTTTTTGTCGCATACGCCTCCCATCTGCGTCTAACGACGGCTCGGAGTACCGGTGGGGAATATTTTCACAATAAAGCTCATTTTCCCACAGAAGTTATTCAAATTCACCATAAGAAGGGTTTTAACATATTTCCATCACCTTTACAAGCCGAAAGCAAGCAAAATTGTCCTCGCAAAGTTTTATCCGCTGTGTGACGAACCTGCAAGAGTTCCTCTTCTCAGTCGGTCCCGCATAGTTGTCTTTGAGAGAAATATGAAGTTAAAATGAATAAGCCTATAAATCGATGCTCAGATAGAACTGTGTTCTTTATAAAACCAAGCACACTAATGACTTCTTATGATTCGATGGGTGGTTAGCTGAAACTGTGTCGTTAAAATCTCATTTTCAACTTTTCAAACAAAATTAAACCAGCGCACTTCACAAACGAGACGCAATTAGGAGATAAAACCATTGCAAATACGCAGCGACACAGCACCGGTCATCCATTCGGCTTTTGTGTTGTGAAAATACCTAGGCAAAGACTTCTGCATGGATGCCACCTCTATAAACGCGGATCGGAGTCGCTGCTATTGGTTACCTGTTGCAAGAAAATTATCAAAACCTAGTTGCCAATATAGGACAAAAATCTATAGGCACGTGGGTACATTTTTTAAAATGCGAATATAAACTTCCATACTATCTGCTTATCCATATAACCTTTGTTTCAGTCAACGTTCTCTGAAATTTGAGCACTGGCGCTATGCGCGACACAGTCACATTCCCTGGTGTGATCTCAGGCTGGCGCTGATCGGTAATTGGCTTTTCACTGATTAGCTGATTGTGGTGAGCATGACTCAGATATTCGGGTTCACATCGAGAATCGTCATCTCCGTCACCGAACGTAGACTCTCGTTGTGAACAGCAACTGCTGCTCATCCCTTTGCTGCTCCTCGCCAAAAAAGACTGTTCTATCAGAGGAGTTCCAGTAAGCAGATCAGAACTTGTCTATCATTTTTACCTTCTAAAACCTTGAGTTGGAACGTTCGCCTTTGTCGAAGAGACGATCTTTCAATAGTCGGCTTCGACGAAGTCCACCGTGTGACCCACAGCATAATGGCACAGGCCAGGCGACTTGCGTATGATTTACTTGGCGGCGATTATAGACTTGCACTTCAGCTACCACACTCCCAATTGCCTCACCCACCTGTGTCCAGTGTCAAACAAGATTCAAGAAAACCAGAAGTGGGATCGGAAACATGTGGCTGGTGGGGGGCGAGCCTGCACTTCCACGACGACGCACGGGCACATCAAATATGTTTTCAGCTGTCACTACAGTTTTCCTTTATAGAAATCGCGTTAAGCCCTGAACTTGAACGGGACTGAAAGCTCGGGATCAAATGAGACACTGAGTAACTTCACATAGTATGATTTCAAATGAAGAACAATACTCATTCAAGACTAAATAATTACGCAACAAAAGGTAAATTTTCATGCTACGTAGTTTTACCGATTTAAATTAGCACAATCAGGGTAACAGATGTTCGGTCAGAATTTAACAGAAGAACTTGGCAACGTATTAACCATCGGTCAGATTATTTCATTAATATTTTCCTTTCGAAAACACAAAAATAATCATTAACTTGGTGTTGATTTCCATTAATCTACTGTGCAGGACAAAAGTTCAACCCGTTCTGACCTGAAACCCTGAAATTTATTTCCCAAAATTACTAAGATTTGTATTTTCAATGCAAGTGAATTTATAAAAAAATTGCATTTAAACTGTTAGTTCATAAACTGTGATAATAAGGATTACCTTAACCACTAAATACGGGGCCTTAACATTAGTAAGTTTTAATTTGGCCTAGAATGAGCAGATTTTTGCAGACCATCAGTACTCTTAAGATAATTGGAATGATTTGGATTGCACATAGGAAAACTACCTTAAGCTCTTATAAATCTAAAAGCAAGCGGGAATTTGGGGCGATTAAAACGCTATTGCCTAAATTGTACTGAAAAGTACTCTGAACACAATCCTTAAATAGTTAATGATTAACCTCGTCGCACACTAGCCTAACAATCCACGTAAATTTTGCCTTGCAACATGAGCCATAAAAATTGTAATTTGGGGCAAGGAATATTAAATAGCTCTTTGTAGATGTTGATGGGAAATGTATAAACTACACGAAAATGGGACCGTGACCAATGGATATTCATACAGGCAGATTAAGCGTGTTAAAAAGGGACATTGCTATTTTCGTCTTATGCTAAGTATAAATGAAATAATTTCTTCCTAGACATCACACTATTTTTGCCTCTTTCAAACATAACTGGAGGAGATTTTTGTGCACCTTGTCCCTGTTAGCTTAATGTGAAGGGCGAGCTTTATGAAATTACCTGATAATGTTAGGACTCTCAATCGCTCCTAGCCAAGAGCCGATTTAAGGGACAACATTACCAACAAACGAAAAGATTTCGTTTCACAAAACACCTGCTGAATCACACCTTTTTAAATGGATGCCAGCGCCTACATGAGACAGCCTTTTGCTACTGGAATGTTTCCCTTGCTCTAGCAGCGGAATAATCAACAACAGGGCCTCCTATTGTGGTGCTTTCGCTCATACTTCGTGATGCAGATTGGTAAAAGGCAATATTTCTTTTCTTAAATGGATTTTGGTCAAAGAAAGAAAAGTATACTAAATTGTTCTTGTTTGAGCTGCGATCATGTCTGATGTAGTCGACCTTGATGATGTCACGTAGCGTACCTCTCCACGCGACAATTCGCGGCAGCAGACCTGGATAGCTCAACCCATTCATTTCTCCAGCGATGGATGCCGAATACCGAAGGTCAAGCTCTGTCTCCTTGTCTTGCCGAAACGTGTCGAGTTACGTTTATTGTTGACCTCCACTTAGACGCCTCTAAGTGGGTAATGGCACCGGTTCGAGAGCAGCAGAACTCAGCTCATGAGGCGGGTGACGGATAGAGTGCCCAAACCACCTCAGTCACCTTTCTTGGATGGCCTGAGATAGCTTTGTTTTATTGTTCAAGTGAGTGCTGACTGCCACGTCTGAGACGTATGTATATTTCAATTAGAGTGAGGTCGACGGCTCAGTGCATTTTCCTCACTATAAACAATTTGACGCGCTTGAAACTATCACATTGCGCTAAAAGCCGTTGTTTGGAAGGTTGCCAACTGACTGGATAACTCGGAGAGCCCCAGCTGTGCTTTGTGTGGAGTGGCTGACTATTGGACTGAGAGCCAGGCTGCAATGGATCCTTCTTTATGTGGCCTTTATGGCACCCCCATTCCGCGGGATCCGAGAAAGGTGTGGTGGTACGCGCAGGTGCGGCTCCGGCCGCTCCAGCCACCTGCACCCTCTCCCATCTCTGGTTTTCTTGACTCTGTCATGACACCGGGCTCAGGTGGGGGAGGAGCAGAGAGTGCGGTAGATACAGCGCAAGTCTACTATCACTTTAAACTAAATCACGCGCAAGTGACCGACCCTGCACTACCCTTCCGTGGGGCATACGGTGGACATAGTCGAAATCGACGGTCGAAATCTCGTATACTTCAATCGAAGGATGGTCCTTAGGCAACGATGTTCAAATACCTCATGTCTTCGCTCATCTTCCACGCCCACAGCTTTCACAACCGTAGAGGAAGACCAAAGGGACGGTTGGATGGTACACGTAAATTATCGTGGTGACGGAGAGGTCTCATCGGATCCATAGGCAATTTCGAAGGATCGTGAAAACCCGGCGAGGTGTGCACTGGACCTCGGGCACTTAGTCACAGATTTGTGAATCCTCCTTTTTTGAGGAGTTTTGTCCTTTAGTGTCGCAGATTAATGCTGCCTCAAAGCAAGAGAAACTGCAAAATTTCGTTATTTTACCCTCATTTGGTAGACGTAAATTACGACTGGGAATTTGCTGAATACCTATACCAACCAGGACCAAGGGAACAACCGCCCCCTGGAGCCAAATGTAAGTATAATAAGCAGGTGTCACATAGCTGACTGTCCAATCGCAGGCCTGGTTTTAAGTAAACACATTTTCCAAATTAAAAGAAAATAGGCTGTTAACGCTGCATGTGGCTGTCAATCAAAAACGTTGTGTTATCAAAAAATGGGGACATTAGTAAGGCCACAATTATTGCATCCTCCCTCACGCATCAGTCATTACGGTAGCTGATTACTGAGTAGCGATTTCAGCCCTAGCGTACGAGTCATTGTCATGCAGGCCGGCAGAATATTATATCTGGTCGTGTGGGCATAATGCGCACCATATCTGCGCTGGTTCTGAGACTGAGTTGGACATTTCCACGTTGACCTGAAGCCGAAACTCCGCCGTAAACCTGTGCAATTACTTAGCGAGTAACCTTAAGCAATGTAGAATACGTAAGGAAACAGTGCAACTGGAATGTTTGCAAGGGGTTTATAATTCCTTATCTGCCAGTAATAACACAATTCAAGTCTGCCCACTCGGAGTTCGGATCCAAGTCATTTAAAGGTTCGACACAGCTGCCACCGGCTGACAATCCTGCAGGCAGTGGAAATATTCAGTGTTATAAATGATCCTTTTATCGATCTGTACCGAGTCTGGAACGAAATTAATCACTTCTGTTGTATCCTGCAGTAAGAGGATCGGAGGATCGAAGGATCATGCGGAGAGTCGAATACTGTCCGTGTGATCACCGTTAGGTGCTTAGATGACCGCAGGATGCAGATCCAGAATTTAAACTCTAATCAATTAGACACTGAGCAAAACTCAACCTAAAGCTAGGCAAAAATGGAATGCTAACGGATGTCGGAGATATTCCGTCATATGAGAAAAGCGTGAAAAAACCAAGCCCAGACCTAGAACAGGAATAAGCATCTCTGCTTTGGGTTAAAGTTGATAGGCAACCAATCACAGAAGACAACTTCAAATCAATAATACAGTTGCTTTCAAAACAGGGACCCGGGATCTGAGAGGGAAATTCCAAATAATTTTACGATATAAGCCACTGTTAGTCCAACAGTGACCTTCACAATCAAGGATTTAATGAGCGCCAGCCTGCTTAGACCGAGAAAAACTCAGTACGATGAAGTGCACCGATACATGCAGATCTTAGGTTAGAGCTGCGAACTTTCGGTTTGTCTGGAAGCTAACTGTTAGTCGAAAACGCAAACAATCATATAAAAACGAACCAAAAGCAGTTTCAAAAACGAGATGCAGGTGCCGAGATGCCAAATGACAGCCAGAGAGCTTTACGTAAAAACCGAAGTACCTTGATCATCGATCGGCCTTTTCACTCTTGTGATATGGGTCCATTACGCGTAGGGTGACGTAGGACGCAATAGGTTACAGGCTAAGCTGATCATCGAGCCACGCTAACGCTTTGTAGATTGATGCTGAGAACACTAAGCCCCATGGGTGACGGCGATCAATTAAAAAAGAAGTAAACATTTACGTTTGAGCATGTACTTAAGTGTTTTAAGTTTAAGGTGAACATTCGGATGGTAACAAGCTTTCAGTAATGGGGAATTTTCATAACACAGTCATAAGTGTAAGAATTGAACTGCTACCTTATTTACTGTTATTGACCATGATTCACAACTCTAGGTAAAAAGCCAAGGTTTTAGCCCGAACGATCTGATTACGAAACAGTCGCGATTTACGGGTCAGGGACAGAGGGCCAAACTACAACGACTCCTTCATGTGGCCTTCGTAGCATCTCACCAATATGAATTCCGAGTCACTCTGATTACGGTCTGCATAAGATATAGCGGTATCAGGCTGTTTGGCAAATACGGACTAGGTATTAAGCTCTACCAATCACTGCCCTCGGTTGCCTTGCTATTATCCTGTCATCGGTTCATTTTAGGTAAATAAGGAGACAGCGCGACAGATGCTTCCAACTGCTGCTCCACGGTACGCCAATTCAAGTGCATGCGTGTGGTGCTGCATCCGTTTGTCGGGCATTTGATGAAATTCGTCGTTCGCAACTTACACGTACAGTAACTTAAAGTGAGGCAGGCTTCCATGGAATTCCCTGCCTCCTCTCCTCCCTTATTGATCTTGTTCCTGTAATAAGAGAATTTTATCACGACGCTGTTTATGCCCAAAGCCAAATACAGATGCGGTCTGAATTATTTCATCAGGATTGAGTGATGTGCGTCAATGTCAGATAAGTGGATATCCTTAAAGTCAGCTGACACGATGGGATCTCGTAGTTCAGAGGGTAAGAACGTTGCTAAGTTGCCTGTTGTTACGAGTTCAAAACCCGACCAAGAAACACTGGAATTGCAGCAATTGTCACAAACCGTGTCACGGACGTTAGGGGAGAATTTCGATGACTTATGGTTGTTGATCAGTATGATTTTGCCTAAGTGCGCTGTGTGGATCAACACACCGAGTCGGATTCCCTGTTTATAATGTCGAGAGTCTTTAGATGTATATTATTATTTTAAACTTATCTGCCAACGCCGTAAGTCCTTGAGGAAACCGACACTTCACTGGGATTCATTGATGTGTTCCCATTCTCTTTTTCTCACTCTTTCTCACCCACGCTGTCACTCCTGGCAAGAGCCAGTTCTATCCAATTGCACCAATGTTTAACAACAATTGCGGAAGGCAAGCATGCTATTATAATTCTAATTGGGTCCCTACAGTTTCTGAAAAGTCAGCTCCCGAGCAGCGCTTTTCCACAAACTGAAAACAGATATTTTGCACTTCCGCCTGAGGAATCAGGACATGGAAACTCTGTGTGCGGCGCTTTGGAAATCAACTTCCTTAGGGCGTGACAAATGTAAAAACACATATGAAAAGGCAACTGGGTATAAAAGTATCCGTTTTACCCCATAGCTCATGGATCTTCTACCTTTAGACATTCTCTAATTAGCATAATCGTCATTTTTGAGCGGGAAATTCCAGTCCTCTGCAGTCCTTCTGCTAAGCTTCTTTGAAAGTTAGTGAAATAAACCAAGCAATAAAGGGGAACTCTGCAGAAAGTCTATGACGCTGGCAAGCCGGCGTTTAGCAGATTACAAAATCCTATGAATATTGAGTTTTTTAGGGTCTGCAAAATCCTCACATGTGACAGCACGCAGTTTAAGCACCTTCCGTTTAGGTTAATGACCGATTATAAGATAAGGTCAACCATCATCTGCCTTACACATACAGTCTCTAAACAGCGTCTGAAATAGGTGCCTGCTGTAAATTCCTTTTTATTTGTAGAAATACACATTCGAGTGCGTTGCTACAAAACCCCATAACACCGAATACATCAGCAGGTATATTTTCCCAAGTATCTGACGGTACTTATGAAACAGGCCGTTAAGCTAATTGCACATGCCGGAAGCCGGACAAGCAAAAAAGTTGATTTAAGACGGGTCATCGGATGGGAACTGAAATAAACAATCTATGTGGATAGCGACGGCAAACTCGCTTCTTTCCGCCTTAATTGTTTTGCACCTCCTATAGGTGTTGTATTTTCCTGCTGCCGCTCCTAGCTGGATGAGTTCAAAGACTCAAAATAATAAACAAATTCTTCTGGTCCTTGCTCAGCCAATTTCTTTCCTCGTATTTACTTTTTCCAGCCCACAATGTCCTGCATAAATGCCAGCATGTAAAGGCGACTACATTAAGCGCAAGAATACCAAATAGTTACTGCCCAATAACAAGCTCACCAAAACCAGATTGAACAACCAAATTGAGTCTTGTTCGGTCTCCATCGAGTTAAACACTTAGAGATCGATACCGTTAAACAGCATGAAAATAGATCAACTCAAGACCAAAAAGCGCAGGAAGTCATTGTCCAAGTTTGTTCACTTATTGTTTTGCTTATTGTGATCTAACCAAAACTCCTAATGAAACGTCAGTGCCCATATAACTGTGTTCCGGAGAATCAGTCTGGCTTGTCAAAATAATCATCCAGGAAAGTCTAAATTTGCTGATCTGAACTGACTTGAACTTAATTCTCCCCACATTCCTTCATTAACAGTAATGTGCTATTTCATGAAATGTTTACAGAACTTCTAAAATGTGCTTTTTGGTTTCAAAAGCAGTTACTTAAGTAGAGTTGTATTACTCGCTAGCGTGCAAAATAATCCGCAGATAGTTCCATTAAAGCACGATGTTGGCTTCTGAACTAGAGACGTTTTGTCGCCTGTAATAAGTGCACTCTATAAAATGACTGAATACATAGTTTAAATTTTGGTATTGATTGGTGGTGCAGTTATGAATTTACAGATATTTTATAGAAAACATGCACAAACTATTCAATTTTGAACTTTTTTCTAGCTTATGACGTCTAATTTAAATGTACTACTTGGGAGAGGGTATTTTTTGGTCTAAAATAGTTTATACCTATGGTAATGTTTTAGATTATGAAATGTTCATTTATAAAGCATCATTAAGCATCGTTATAATGCTGCTAATGAAGTTTATGATATGGTCCACATTAGGTGCAAAATCGTATTAGCCCTATATGACCTTTCCTTAATAAGTTTCAAAAAGTATGATTTTCTAACCCGGAAATCATACGATTTTTATTTGAATGCAGGTCGGCTTCACAAATACGTTGGGATGGAGAACGACTTTCAAATCTGTAAGATGCCATTTTTCCAAGAACCAAATTTAAATAAGACCTCATTTGCTACCAAATAGTATGAAAAGGAATACTTTTATACATGCTTTGTAGTATAACTGTAATTTTATAAGCGTGTCTCAATTCAATGGCAAACAGACGTTGTACGTACGTACTCATTTTGTACAGTGGGCAGTTTAACAGGCAACCTAAAGGTATCACATTCATAAGTCAGACTCCTGGGCTGACTGGCCTGTCTGCGGATTCTGCTGCAAAATACTGAGTATTAAAGGAAGTATTAAAGGAGTTTCACAGTAAAAAGGAAATTTTAAGTATAATTTAACAACTCATTATAGGAGACATGCACTGCTGACGCTTAATGCGAGCGCACATACGTGCAGAATTATGGAGCTACTCCTAGGCAACACATTCTATTGATTAACCCTGCTCTTGTCTTCTTGTGTGAATTTACCAGGTTTGGTTTCTCTAGCCTCTGCTCACCAATTTTTCAGCTATACCAGACTCGGGTTTCAGTAAACGCGTACAAC
Organism: Schistocephalus solidus; assembly: GCA_017591395.1. NCBI lineage: Eukaryota > Metazoa > Platyhelminthes > Cestoda > Diphyllobothriidea > Diphyllobothriidae > Schistocephalus > Schistocephalus solidus. The sequence continues at coordinate 173,688 of WEDG01002927.1, read as the reverse complement.
ACGGAAATATTAATTAACCTTTTTTTCTTCAGCTTTGAAGTCATTGGTTGTCCAGCATTGATTACAAATGCATAAAGGTAGAAGTAGTTATATGTACTCGTCGATTTCACTTCCTTAGACAATAAATTAATATTTAGCTGGGTGTTGATAGGATACATCTACCCCTTGCGGAATTGTAACAGGAACTCAATGTTTTTCATCTAATCAAGATACAGCATGTGATACGTGGGTATGCAATGCATTTAGTTTCTCCGAGATCTTAGCTTTCGTCTTCACAATGATTACCGATTTGATGGTTTGAATGTTGCAGTGGATCGGCTTTTGACTATTAATGGCCTCATGTTCTCTAAACGGAGCTATCGAGTCCTTCAATCTGTGTTTTATGAGATGACAGTCATCAAAATTCCTACCATGAGATATCCTCGTTCAGAATGCTCCTACAGAATCCATTCATTTTAAAAGGGTTTTACCTTCTGTGGGTTGAACAAACCACCGCTTATAACTGGACTGAAATTTAATCTGTTAGGCCAAGATAAGATGGTTAAACATTATTTGAAGCTTTTTATGCGCAAGCTTGGAAGGGGACAGGGAGATAATGTTATTTCCAAAATTGAACTTTTTGCTGATACTTGTCAATTCAGCTGCCGTTTTTAAACTACACGAGACAATACCACACAATTGTTCCCATGATATTTTGTTTTTGCTTCTCATCAGTGAAATTTTTGTTTTGAGGTATAATGAAACATAAACCCTTGTAGAAATATCAGTCAGCTTGGAGTACAACAATCGCGAGAAAAATAATTCATCTGAAGGCACTTAACCAGCCTCAGACAAATCTAAATGAACAGAAAGATTTTTTGTTTCTTGAGTTACAGGTCTCTCAATTAGCCCTACGCACGGCATTATGCTCCCAGTCTGTTAGGCAGAAATCTATTTTGCCAACAACAGCTTCCCCAGCTCCACTCTTTTCCTCCTCACCGAAAATTACTTTTGTTAATCTATACAGCCCTAGCATCTGAAAATAATTGCTTCCCAAGTTTTTTCTGACAGTCCTTTTTGTAAATACATTAACAAACTCTCCCCCTCTCTGCCATTCCTCTTAGCTTTTCTGCTGTATTTTGACGAGACATCGTGTGCTCCAGCTTTAATTTGGGTGCGTTCTTCGTATTTGAGCCTGCTCTTCTGGGAGGCAGCAGGACGGTTTTGGTCATATTCTGAGAACTTAGTAGATTCTGCTCTAAAATGTCCTGAAATTGTTGAACTAGAGACCAAAGAATTCAATGATGATGAAACAGAGAGGTAATAAAAGCATCTGCACATTGCTGTTGTGTAAGAAAAATGGGTAGTCAATTTATAGTGGGCTCTTTGTTGTTATGTGATACGCTGTCCTATTAAACTTTAATTTTGGAGATCGAGGAGATGAACTATATACGTTCAGTTGCAGAAAAGAATTAATCCTCGATGGATAAACTGTCTACCCAGAGGTATTGTAGGCAATTCAACTGTAACATTCTAGCTATTATGTCTTTGTTGACAGCAAAACCCTTGGAAATTCGTTTGCTAAGATTATTACCCTGCAGTACCGTCTATAAGTGTACTTCTGTGCCCAAAGCGTAGTTCCTACGGCAGATTGTGATAAATGGCGACTTAAAATGGTCGAATTCTTGTGTAATAAAATCGCATGAAATCAAATACCCTCTAAATATTTTTTCTCCTGGGCGTTAAATATTTCGTCTTGTCGAATCACGAGACTAGGTGTTTCCACATTGTGCATATACGCAGAGAAAAAAGGAGACCAAGTCTGCATGCAGATTGAATATGGATTCGGCAGAAAATAATGAACAGTACATAAACCCTGGATGTCAGAAAGGACACCGTTTGAGGTTTGTCGAATCCTCGAAAAAGACTTTTCAACTTGTTAAAGGTGCTCTCAAGTAATGAATTATCCCGTTGGAAAGAACAAGATGCAAATTTTGTTACTACTTTACAGGCAGATTTTGAACTATTACTGAGGAGAAAAATATCAAACAACTTTGGAGAATCTTATTTTCGCGAAGAGCCTCCCAATTGGCAGTTAAATTCAAAAGTAACTTTAATGTAAAAAAACCAACACAGTCGGAATTTTTATCTTCCAAATCTACTCCGTAACGAATTACTGCAAATCGTGCCGCGTCAGTAATGACAAGATTAAAATTAGGCAGGGCTTAACTCACAGTTATGTTCAAGGACTACTGCGAACTCATACAAAAGTAAACGATATTTTCTCAAAAGAATAGTATTCCAACGGTTTAATAGAGCAATTATCAGCTTAAAAGTGCACTTTAAACCACAAAGAACTAAGGCAATTCCGTGAATAAATTCAGCAGGAAGACTAATTTGGGCGTGGGTGTATTACAGATAGCCACCAACTAAATCATCCAGGTGTGTCATTAGACATGGTGAAGTGGAACACAGAACCCAAATGCCCACAACGCGGAAGGGTTGCTGCTTATATTATACATATTTTGCTTTTAGTTAAGATGCTGCACTGATATTTCTGCTTCCTAAAATAAATAACGAACAAAGATATTTACTAAATTTCATTTTTTGAGCACATTTAACATAAGGTTAGTCATTGTGGCGTATGATATTTCCATCATTTCGGAGAGCCTACTAACCGATACCATAGAATAAATGTTATGCACGGAGGTATCAGTGTTTTAAAAAGGGGCGTATAGATAAACGTGAAAATTAGCCTAATTGCACATTTTTCCAAACGCGCATAAGTGTGCGTGATATGGGCGATATTTTACCAAACTCATTTCTTAATGATTAACCATACTTTCCTTGCATACCACAGTTGCTGAAGACTAAGCTAATTATTAGATACCTCAGCGTCCTTGGCGTGCTTTTGAATTCTATGTTGCAGCTTACACATTTTCCATTTAAATTTCATAAGAAATTCCTTCCTGAAGCCTGCGTAAATTTTGCGACACACAGTTATAAGACAGGACGCGATTTTCACAAAATAAATTTCTGTCTGTTAGTCATGCAAATAAAAATAAATGTTTTATTTGTAAGAATGCACTTCGTGAGGCTAAACGTTCATTACTTTATATTATTGGAGCAAGGCCGAACATCAGTTCCTCAGTTTGCATTAAAAAAACATGAGACAATGGAGCCCAAAAGATTTAAATGCCTTTCAAATATTTTGTACGATTTTTGGGCACGGGTGGGGGCAGTTTTGTAGGAGAATTTAGTTTGCGGGAAAATCTGAATCAAAAATACATGTTGCGCTTCGGATATCACACTGGAAACGAAAAATATCTTATACGAAAATATGTATTTATTTTATTTATTTCCGGGATACATAGTCCGCCGGTATGTGTGAATAGTGAAAACTACGATGTTGGCCAACCTTTTGTGTGGGAAAATACCAAGACGAATAAAATGAATCCTAGGCAGTAGAACAGTACTGGCAAAGTTCATTGAGACTGGACTGGACATTTCAGGTTTATATGCAGTCAGTATCCATCCATAGCCCACACCAGCTATTCTGTTACCCGAGGCTCAAAACCGCGATTAACTTCTTATCAACAGGTCACTTTTTTGAACCTCGGTTTGCAGCACCTGGTGCTAGGCACGGTTGGCTGATGAAGGTTACTAAACCAGAAATGACCATTCCGGGCTCCTTGAAATTTGTTAAAATTTTCTACTCTCTATACGACTAGTCGCTTTGTAGCTGTTTGCGTTGTTCGAGAGAGATCACCAAGGCAGAAATGGTAGATTAAGTTCCGTAACCAATTAATGAGCACCTATCCACAAATGGTTCTCATTCTATTTTAATATCAAATTTATCGACATACGAATCCACTTGTAATTTTTAAGAAATCGGGAAGACTGCTGCTGATTTGTCAAATGACTATTAAAAAATTTAATTCAGTGATGGAAGGCGAGTTAAATAAAAGCATGCAGCACGTTTGAATTGGACCACACATTCTCCTCTTCATTAACTGACTTCGATGTCAAGAAAGATTCAGGACGGCCGTGAATATGCTCTGGCTTAGGAACCAACAGTTCGTTTACACGTGCTTTAAACACGGTCTGGTTGCTACAGAATGGGGTAGGCCTTCATGAATGTGGATGAGATCTCACGTTCGCTAAAGTGCTGTCGATGTAAATAACTCCTGTCCTGTCCAGTCCTATGTTCGTGTATCTGCTGGTATCGCTCCTCTATTCAGGTCGCAAGTCGGTAGGTGCTTGTGTGTGTGACTTTGTGATCTTCACATTCAATATAAACACAGCTTTCCACTTCCTTATTGCTATATGGATGAAACAGCATGCTCCACTATCCCGTCAACTTCTGTGCTCTTCACCTTAGCAGGCAGTCGGTGGGTTCAATCACCCATGTGGATAGTGAGCAAATAGATTGGCGTTTTTGTCAAAGTTGCTTTTGAGGGATAAAAAAGACAGATCTGACTCTATGAGTGAATATTCGATCAGCATTTCATTTCATGATAGTAAAGAGTAAACGTGTTCACCGGAAACACTGTAGACTCTGGCAGCCCTGCCACAATTTCCACAACGCGTTCCCGTTCAGAAGTAGCACGTGCATTTACTCAATAGATGAGAGCCATGTAGTTAATAAATCTCGGACTACGTTGAGAATTAATAACATTCATATAAAAAGTGGTGGCTATTTCCTCTTTCATCATATCGACCACAAAAGACACTGTCCACCGTGCTCTTAGTAAGCAATTTTTACATGGTTTGTGTACAAATGCTCAATAAAACAGACTTGTGTATCATCCGGTAGATAAGAATTTAACGAATTTTTTATCTTATTCTTCCCCTTATCTGGAGTTTTCCCTCTGTGGCACTAACGTCACGCAAAGTTCGCTTTGTATGACATTTTCTTGTTAGGGTTTAAGCCCATTTTTATACTGCTCACTTTAATTAACATGCAGATTCATATAAAGAGTACCTGCGAATCCAACCGTATTTTAGAATACTAACCTTAAGAGCTATAGACATGTTAAAGAGTTTACCAGATTTCTTTTAAGAAAACAATGAAATTCCTTTTAATTATTAAAACCATTGCCTGCTTAACATTCTCTTCAAAGAAAATAAAAAAATAAAACCAAGCAAAATTAAGAGCAAGTAAACCTCTGGTGGATAAATAATGGCTTTAGCAGAAACCTCTGTCAACAGACAGATGTCTAACGTTAAACAAAGTGAAATATATGGAGATTAATGCCAGCTTAAAATTTTCCAAACTAAAGAACACTGCCGTTGCTCAAAATTCCTTGGCTAATCAGCATTTGACACATGTCACTTTAATACTATTGCAGTACGAAGTTGAAATAGGTATACGCTATAAAGAATCACTTTTGGGTAAAGGCTATGTTTTCATATTAAGGCTTCTCGATGCTAAAAAATATTATAAACTAACCACAGGTTTTAGACTCTTAAGCACCTATGCGAAGGGCTTAAAACTAAAACGTTCCCTAACATGGTAGCTGCACCAACTGGCGGCCCAGTTGGAAAAAAATATTTGGATGCGAAAAAAAACAAGCAAATTCATTGTGAAGTCGACAGGCCAATCGATTCTAGGATTCAAGCGTACGACGGATAAATCTATGCCATTGATGTATTCGAAACCGAATGATTAAGTTGAAAATTTGCAATGCTGAATATACACTCGATGTAGTATTCCATGTAATTTTAATAGAATTGCTGAAATATGTTTTCGATTAAAGAAGATCACTCAGGTCATTTTGCAAGATAAAGTATCATTTAGCATTATACAAGATACTCCAGTCACATAAAAATGCCGGTGTTTAAGCGAGTTTCTTTCGCCCGCCTGCAAAAATTGCACTCGGGGAAAAATTGCAGCAAGAACGTAAAATGCGACACAACTCAAGGAATAAAGGATAGATCAGTGTGTAATGCATGACTGCCAACGTTAGCCTAACTCCATCCATTGTGCATGTTATTGTTAGCATTCGTTGCCGGGTTACTTGGGTCACACAGTATTTCATTGGCAGTAGGAGGACGGCAGTATCAGATCAAATGGAAATTTTCCAAAGGAGGACTATCAGGATGTTACGGTAGTTTGACTTTGATAATGAAAGGTCGCGCAGAGTGGGCCTCATTCCTTCTCCCTTCAAGCTTCCGATAAAACGTGGGTCAGGTTGGTTAGGCATGACAGCGGGATATTGATCGGCACGAGGTTACGTCACTAGATCTACATAATTCACACACGTGTTGGGGCAACAAACTATTATGTGAACATTATAACCCAGCAACCAAAATTAACCCTTAGGAAATCGAAGGATAATACTAGGATTCAGTTGGTGCTCTCGGCTTCTTCCCCATAAAACTTCGGGTACCTCCGGTCCCAAATTGCTCGTTGGCGTAACCTTTGTTCCGTGAGTTGGTTCACATATTATGTATTTGTTATAATTGCTTATTAACTGGTCTTAAATTTTAACAGTAAAAATTTCAATGCTCCCATAACTTTTATCATATTTTATCGAAAATATGCGTACAATAGCAATTTGCATACTTATTTGTATATAAACTACGTCTTTTTTTAACTTTTGAGTTATTAAGACTGCTTCTTTATGTGTATTTTTGAAGACCGTAGGATGTCCATTCATGAGGAATTTTATGTATCCACTTATTATTATTTCTTTAAAAATCATACAACATGGCCCACACCCACTGCAAAATATAAGGAAACCTTAAAAACCTCTTCTTAATGGCCTATATAAATTTATAATTATCTCTCGACAAAACAAAGACGACTTATAAATTGGCATCCTTGAATGCAACTGTAACAGCAGGTCGGTTTCAAAATTATACGGTAATCGTCAAGGTTTTAAAACTGAAAGAGGCCATTTCTTAATGTGTGAAATTCAAGGAAGATATAATTATCTACGATATAAGTTAAAGAAAGAATATTGATATGCATGCCTTCTGTATAATATAATTGAATTTAATATGGCGTCGAAAACAAATGAGGTAAATTCATGCTACGTATGTTTAACTTTTTAAAACGTGCATTGTTGGAGAAAACCAAAAGTAATCTCCATCAAATGCTGGCATTTCGAATTTTTAAGCTACATGATAATTACAGATACAGCGCTCTCTAAGTAAGTTAATTTTTAATCCACAACATATTTTCGAATATTTGGAGCTCATACCAAAATGAGCTGTAGTCAAAAACTGTCCTCAGTTGCACTTTCTCAGTACAAAAGGTATAAAAACTGCTTATTCGCATGAAAAGTCGATCACGAATGTTTATGCTAGTCTCCATAAAATAAAGAGTAATAACGGGCTATATATGCCTTTGTATGTAGGCCATGAGACCAGTCTGACAATTAAATCAACGTTTTTCTTTCAGTTATCATGCACAGAGAGAATTTGGATCGGTTTAAGTAACTCTAAGGACAATATTTCATAAGGAGGTATGTGTTATTTGAGTTAGGGTGCTTTAAGAAGATGAAATAATCAACCCTTTGGGCTCAAAATGCTTAGCATTTCCTTGAACAACCTATCACTCTCAGTACTACTCATTGCGTGAAAAACATCCGAAAAAAATAAATAAGCGTGTAAATTGGGACTTGCAACCTGTAGCCCGCACACGATTTCCCTTATCCACATGACAGATGAAATAGATATAATCTTTGCATAGGAGCATAAATTAGTTCCACCACTTATAACCTGTCATCAGCCTGCTCATCATTTTCCTGTTGACGCAGCCAAACCTAATACTTTACATTTTAATTTAACCTTTACCTTTTTAAGTCATTTTTACCTAAAAACGCAATATCGTTTTTTTTCGATCGATGCCTATTCTATCCAAATTTTGAAAGCTCATTATGATTGTATCTTCGTTATCCAGACGCCAATTCCTAAACAACTAAGTAATAAAGGAAATATATAATATCAATCAAACTAGAGGATAGAAATTATTGTAATTTTTTCATCTTACTTACAATTCTGTTGCTTAAGTTCTTCCGTATACGCGAGTTAGGCAGCCTGTGCGTAGCAGCACTGTGATTGGTCACTTAAAGGATTCTGGGCCAATTGTTTTTGCCCTCTGGTGTACTCGTCTACAGTCGTGAGGCGGGACAGCCGAGAACGAGGCATAAGCACTAACGTCTTGCCTTGACTGTTAGTCAACCCCCTAGCAGTCTGCAGCATTGACTCAGTCTTGTGCTGCACAGATTTACGCCCGACGGCTCGGTCAAATTGGGAGTACACTGGCCTGGAAATCAAGGCTGACACAGTGGATTTTTGTTAACACCCGGAAGTAACTAGTGCCCAGACGTGGAGTTTTTTGTTCAAAAAAGGTGAGTCGTAATCCAAATAAACGGAGTTTCTGACTCATAAGGGATGATTATTAGTTTTTTCCAGTTTTGTGAAGCTGTGGTTTTTCATTTTAATTTTGTAGTACATTTAAGAAAACAACTAGCAAGTTTTACATAGTGTGTAATACAAATGAGCATATTGCGAAATCTTTGATGGTCGTGGTCAAGATCGAACTCATTGTGACATATATAAAACTTGCTTAACGCCAACATTTTAACCACATTTTTAAAGCTCACAACTCCAGGTTGAAAAATCAAAGCTGAGGCGATTCTAACGTTTAGTGTGCGCAAGTCTTGCACGTACTGTCGTGTGCTTGATCCTCAACAAGGAAGTCGATAGTTTTACAAGTAGGTTAGGGATTCTGCAAATCTACCGAGAAAACTCAACTAATAATGTCTAATTAAAACCATGGTCATGACTAAATTCTGCAGTACAAAACCTGAAAGTAGATAAGTAAATAGGCTATTTCATTGCAAATTTGATGATAGTTGACATTCCGATTTACCTTCTTAAAATGAGGTAACATCTCTTAACGTGTTTCGTTTTAGTAATATCACGAGCATTCAGAGGTGCATTGATTATGTTTTGTATTTCCTGACATCATTTTGGTGTTTGTTAATGGAATCAAAACTATTAGTGTCTGTCCACTTGGGAAAAAACCTTGATGCGCTGTTCATTTTGGACTCACACAAGGTAAACAGTCAACTTCCAAACGTGCTATAAAAACCCCTCTCGCTTGCCGAGTTTTCAGAAATTCACCTGGCAGATTTTTCAGTTATAAGTAAGACCTTATGCAAACCTGAGGTCGCGTAAACTTACAACACCCAGCACTGCTTACGGATGGGATTTCTAAGGTCATGCAGGACGGCAATGACTTCAACATTGACAATGTGTCGGCGTCTTACATATTTTTCCTGCAAAATCCTAAAACACATGGAGAGGTTAAAGCTAACAGTCACGCTACAAATTCACTTTTCTTGGAGTCAGAAATGAGATTAAGTTAACTTTTGTTGAAACACAGAATTCTATCATGTTTTTACTGTGCTGTTCATTATTGATGCTTCACATACCCAAATACGCAACTGGAAACTTGATCAAAAGTTATTTTGCCCTGGATCACAAAGTGAAGAGGAATGTATTTAGAGAAATTTAAAAGCGGCCCTTATGTAAGTTAATTAACACGATTTCTGCTGTAAGCTAAAAACCATAAAAGAGGTAAAGTAACGAAAAAATAATGGTTTTGAAAACGACTACAGGTATTTCATAGGAATGCCAAGCAACTGCTCAGTACACATATCTGATTAATAATCTTGACAAAAGAAGCTTGTGGGAAACTGAATTTAGTTTCATTAAGCGTGAGTATTAACAGATGGATTATGTTAGCAGCACTAATAACCGAAAGGTAAGAGAGTTTAGTTACAGGCATGTAGTTTTCTAGTATTGTTTTCATATAAAATATATTTCGTGGAAATCAGGTTGTCATGCTGAGCCGAATTAAGGTAAACGAGACCAGCTCCTCTTTACGTTCTACCTAACGCTGATGTAAAAGTTACAGTCCCCTTTCCAGGCCACAAGTTTGGATCTTATCTGTCATCCAAAACTGTAAAAAGATGCTCCAGCTTTCATTATCCAGTCGTATTAAATGAACGAAATTGATGCCCTTACCCATTAGCTTTAACTAGGAAAAGTTTAGGCAACAAGGAAAACTTAAGCATTACATTACATTATTTTTGAGATATGAAACTTCTGTTGAGAGAAAAGCATGTTTTGGCAAACAGTTAACAATATGTGGTAGTTCCCTGGTTGTTTGATGAAAGGTATTTATTGGCTCGTATATTATAAACTAACCTGTTTTTTATTTCTTGTCTTCCGTATGTTCCAGGTGAATAAGGATTATGGGAATTATTTAAGGCAAATTTTTACTTCATTGGTGTTTACTTTCTCAAAAAATTGCATTTTTCGTAGGGGACAGCCAATGTTCCAAGAAAAACATTTTGCGCATTTCTTTACCTTTTTTTTAGTCTTGCCATTCATAAAACGTAAATGTATTGTATTTAGTTTAGTAAATATTCAGAGGAAATATAATCAGGCGAAGATAGGTTGGTGGAAGGGAATGCATTTAAAAACGTCATGACACTTCGTAATACCAATTTAGCTCTCCCTGTTTTCAAGCATACAACAGGCCCATAAACTGAACTTTTAATAATAAAAGAAACTTCAAATGGAAAAAATAAGCTATGAAGTGATTAAAATATTAATTGAAATAAAGCTACATGACAACCACAGATGTGTTTCAAATGTTTATGTAGATAAAGGTTTATAGAGACAGGCATTACTGACATTAATAAATTACCTTAACGCATTAAAATTTTAATTTTTGCAAACACGGTTGAGGATTTTAAAGATACTGGATAATTTTACAGTAATGAACGACCGTAGTTTCTTTAAGATATTGTCAAGCCTTTCAAGCCTTTCGACAAGAATATTTTTAGCAAAAAACCGAATCGTGTCTACTCATCTTTATTTAACGAATTAAACATTTCTTTAAACAAAAGGAATGGAGGCAAATTATTCTAGAATCCCCATCATTCGCTTACGAAGATCCATAATTCATTTTGGAATAACTGACTGTCAATTCAGAAGACGAACAATACACGAATTTCAATCAAAACTATGCTATCAAAATTTCATTTATAACTCATTCAGACTGCATATTATTCTGAGAAACGGAAGTTTCTCACCGGAAAAAAGTGATGATGTTGCTTACGGTTCAAAGAGGTGAGTCAGGTCTCTATTTGTCCAATCGCTGAAGGCCGTAAATTCGTCCGAATGTTTAATGACTGGCTGACAACTTCGCCTTGGCCTAATTAATGTTTCTTTTTTCTGGCTCTCTCGGGCTTCTGACGGATGTTTATGGGTCTTGATAGCCGTCGGCGTTGTGTACTGTCACCCCGTTGTTGGATAATAATAATTCAGCCTCTTCCTCCCGGGGGTTGATTGTGGCGCCGTGTTTGCCTAAATACCTAAAGTTTGTTTTAAACATATTGTCGTGGCTTTTACGTAGGTACTAACGTAGGACACGATAAGCCACGGGACGTTTGAGATGCTTGGAGATAGAGGTTGACATGCGAATACCATGCCTCGAGCATGGGCATCCTGCTATGAAGGTGCCTCAGCCTGAGACAGCTGGTACATGAATGTCAATTTCCATACCTGAAAAGTATAAATATGAAGATCCAGATAGTTATCGCATAAAAACTCTGATTTCAGTGAAAACCATATCTTTTTTATAAATTGCCAAGCCATGCGGCTGATCAGAAGCGTAGCATTAAGAAGCTTTATCCGTAACGGATTAAATGGTAAAATGCTTAAAATGGCATACACCATAACCAAAAAAGCGCTCCTAATTTACAGGCAGTTAGCTTAATTAGCCCATCCACTTCCGATTTGTCCTACGGACTGCCAAAATTACTTTTATGAGGCCTTAGTGTATCCGGTGAGGGTATATTTCAACGGTTTTAAAAAATCATGATTTTAATATTTGGTTAAGGGAATGCATTCTGATATGCGAGAGCAGTTACAGAAACAAAATTGTGGAGGCAAAGGAGATATTCTTATAATCCGAAATGGCGGATACGTTGCGACCTAGTTATAGCAGGGCTTAATAATTTTACTGGACATGTACCGTAATCATTTGCAATAGGATGAATAATAAATCCATATGTAGTCCAAAAGTTACTTGACTGGAATAAAATATTTCATAAAACAATCTGTGAAATTTCAAAATGTATATATATGCTCAATGTTGATAATTCTGCCAATATGAGCTGGAGAAAGCATCAAATTTTTAATTAACGACCCATGATCTGGAGCAGATTCAAGCTCCTTTTAAAACATAGATAATATTTAATTACTTTGATGCATGGGTTTATCAAAATATATTCGGAAAACTGATGTCTTAAAGACTCAAATATGTTCCTGTCCGGTTATTCAGGGCCTAAAGTTGCATCGCTGATCACATTAATGCAAACTTAATTTAAATTATGGAAAGTATAGTGGTTTTTATAAACTATTGGATATTATAATCAATGGTTCAGCTAGAAGATTAAGATGTTTGTTACTTTTTAATTCTATATAGTTGATTTCACTGTCCTTAAAGTCATGTTATGTGAATGCTGGGCAAAATTTCCCTTAAAGTTATAATTTGTTCTTCTGGGCCTCATGAATAAGTATTTTGCGATAAAAAGGGCTTTCAAAAGAGACCAAATCATAAGAGAGCCTACGCCGTAGTGAAATTACCAGCAACAGCACTCGAATACGTACCTGTTTGTATGTCAAGCCTGCAATTAAAAAGATTTCAATCATTTTTTCGCCAAATAGTCAGAGCTCATTAATTTATCTTTAAAGTTTACTCGACTTAATGTTTTGCATTGTAAAGTTAAATTTTTAGCTACGTACTGTACTGAAAATTTATCGCAGGTTATGCACGAATGTTCTTAACTTCTCCCGTACCACAGGCCACCTTAAATCATGTTCCAAGGAAGTTCCTATTCTTATGCCCGTAATGTTAACTTACCCTGTCACTCACGCCCATAACCATCACACTAACAATCTCAACCATAATCCTCTACTCTAAGCCTCCGAAATCTAACAGCAACATTCCAAAAAATACCCTTAGTCCTCCTGGGAATTAGCGCAAGGCCACAAATTGGTAAGGGAGCTTTTGTAACCACGTCCTTCCATCTTATTGGGTTAAGGAAGAACTCCTGTGTAGTCTCTTCACTCTTTTAGGTCCGGTGGCGTGGCAGAGTCGAGGTGATCGCGGGTGGACTCAAATGAAGTGAATAATAGAGTAACAAAGCCTGCTCATGCATGCCACACAAAAGCTTGTCCCCACATATGTACAATGTTTTTACCGAAGGCCGTGGCTTGTATCTCACATGCGTGAGTGTCACAGTGGCTACAGTAAGGTGGAGGCCTCAAGCTGGACCCTAAATTTTCTGGCAAGTCACATTTAACAAATGCTGCTCTGGCTGCAAGCACTGGGCTATCATGTCAGAAGCCAGTCTTAAAAGTCATTACTTTACCATATGGTAGTATTTTCAACGTACATCAGATTAACTATAGTGAGGAACATGATGTAATATCATTCGATTGAAGTCAGCAGAGCCGACTTCACTCATTTTTACACTAGTTACCTCTAAGGTCCAGTCTGTCAACTGTGTTTGGGTTCGAGCGCAGTGGCTAGTTTATTTAGAGCAGCCATCTACGTGGGCCACTCACGATCTGATCTCCAGCATAATTCAATTGAATTTTTAAAAAAATTGGTTTGGATAAGGTAAACCGTGCGTTTTAGCTTCTAAGGGATCACAGTAAAAAAATCATTCCATTTGACTCACGTTCATATAATGCCTTATACGCAGTCCGTAATTTTTATCCACCTGAAGTGTGTCCATAATGAATTATTTAAAAATAGGAATCGTGTTAATGAAGTTTCGAAGCTTTTGTAGATTTTTCGATAACAGCACTCTTCTATTGTCCTGTTCGAGTCATGACGCCTGAAACAGAGGACTGAATTTATCCTTTGAACATCTAGGATCATTGCATTATCAACGGTGGGCTTTAGATAGTTATGAAAGTCACATTCCTCTACGGCACAAGCTAAAAAGAGATGACACCAAATTTAATTTCCAGGAAATTGGCTCAAATATTTATCAGTATTTAAACGCGAATGTAAAATAACCTTAATTTTGAAGTTTTCTATCGTGCAAGTGAAGTTTTTGACGTAAATCAGTGACTGCGTTCCGCAGAATTCCTTAGAACGATAGATGAACAATAAAAAAGACGTTTTTAAGGAATAAAAACTGGCGTAGAAGGAACTATAGACATTTCGGTTATGCACATAGAAAGCCCTTAAAACGTATAAATGCTTTTAAATAATTTTGTTGGCTTGCTTAGCTCACAAAACATAGGCCAGACTAAGTTATTATGTGCTTGTAAGAAATAATGCTTTTAAATAGGAATGCAGGCAAGAATAAGATCAAATTTACAGGAGAAGGTTATCCGATAAACTACATTGATAAAGAGTCATGCACTAAAAGAAATGTACAATTATTATTTAAAAAATCATTTGGTTAACTCAGGGGACCTATTGTAAGTCATAAGAACAAGCTAAGTAGCTGTTTTCCTTAAAAATAAGATAAGCCCTGCTTGGTTTCAATTTTTCATATCACTTAAAACGAACAACTGTACAATATTTAAGATTTTCCATTTATCCTCTAGAAAAACGGGACTTTTAGGCATGCTTTTTTCATAAGAAATGTTTGTTCCAATTTTAGCATGCAGTTATTAAACGGGTCCTAAGGTAAATCTGAAACACTTCAAGTGCAACCAGAGGTGCACGACCGAGTCAAAAGCAGGCTAATGGTCCCATAGATCTGATGAAGGTGATACCCACGTAGGGTCTGTTTTTTAATCTCAGTCGAAGAGGAGAGAAACGTATTTTCCTGAAGATAAGGATACGACACGAGTCAATTTTTTTGTTTCCACCAACTTAAAACGAAACATTCCGCACCTCACCTAAAGATCATTAGGAAGTAAATAAAACACTTCGGTCAAATCAGATCTTTTCAATTGATGTAAATAAAGCAACAGAATGCATTTCACCCTTTTTGATGCATTTGCGGCATTTTGTGAGATAACCGTTGCAATTTGTGACAAGCTAATGAAAGTCTTGAGAAAGTTTCAGACTAAAGACAACTATAGCCATGAAACATCTAGGGGTAAAAATCACCAGGGCAATTATAGATTGACCACGTGGTTTAGTTACCTGGAGAGGTTGGGCTCCTCCCCAGGTATATACGACAATTCCAAGTAGTGCAAAGTCTGAGTTGTTTGTGCCCGAACAAGTTCAGGGAAATCTGTTTTGAGGTCCACATAATGACCGCTGTCTAGTAGATGTTTAGTAATCGAAGTAATCGCCCAATGTACTTGCATCCACATGTGCACGTGAATTCACAAACACAATTTGGGGTGGCATGCAACGGCAAGGCATCCTTTGGTTGGTTAATTGACAGGTTTCTAGTAGGATTGATAAAGATGAGCTCAGCTGCATTGCATGCGCTTTCTATGGTGCAGCCTAATTGTCGCTTGATTGTATTACAAAATATTGTCACTCTTAAAGAGAAAATATATGATAATGGGCTTTTTCGGAACTGAATTTTCCGTCAATTTTGGCCGTAAGGGGTTGCTGTATTTTCGAATGAAGCGTGCAGGATATCACAATTATGTAAGGCTGATTTGATGCGGGCACTTTCTATATCTAGGATTTCACTAGAGCAACTATTTCTCGCTCTTTGAAAAAGAGTATGTACCAGATTTCGTTTCCACTTTACTGGTACATTGCTTTTAAAGTGCGAGTATTGGATGCAAATACATTTGGTGAACGCAAAAGCAATTGGCAACCATTTGTCTACTTGATTGTTTAAACAGGAAAATAAAGTACCATGGTCTTCGATTATTAAACATCTATAAGACAGTGGTCAGTGTGTAGACCTCAAAACAGCTTTTCCTGTACTTGTTCGGGTACAAACAGCTCGGACTTTGCGCTACTTGGAAGCGGCGTATATACGTAGGGAGCAACCAAACCATTGCAAGCAACTGAACTACGTGGTCAATCTAACATTGCTCTGGTGATTATATTGGTTTGTTAATTTACCCGTACCTGTCTTAGAAACTTTGAAACTCTAAGGTATGATGCAAGCGATCGCCTTATTAGAATCCAAACATAAAATATTTCATTTTTTTGTCATCTGCAGTTCTTAAGTACGAAAGGTTCATAACTGAAAGCATAATTTTAAACGTTAGATGGTAGCCTTGCGTTAGGCAAATTTGTTACAGATAATTAAACGCAAAATAGACTATTTTATTTAACAGACGCACATTAGATGTGTTTTAAAGTACGACGGATTTTAACAATCATGGATCAAAAATAAATGCAAAATTCGAACAGTTATGGGTTGGAAATTTCGTCTACTATTTATTTACCTACGCTCATATTGATTTACCATTTGTCCAGTGTGGGCCATAGACAATTTCGTGACTTCACACGATGCAACTGAGAGGATCCTGGACTAGCAATAGGTCTTCGAGTCTTGACAGTGTGCTCTTCAACCTCCGCTCCAGTTTTCAATTCGAATGCTTTGGTGTCTTTGGACACCAACACACAAGGCTGGCAGCTGACAGCTTAAAAGCCACGGATAGCCGTTTCATTCTTCTTTGTCTTTATCGGTTATGCCATTTTAAATTAAATTTGCCAGCCACTGTGCGGCTGCTTAAGGAGCTCGAGAGTGAGTCCCAAGGCAAAACGGGCTGAGGGACTCCCGTAACTGATCGATGATCACCCTAACCCCATCGCTAATGTTCCCAATTGAAAGTGCCAGAATTACGCGCCTATAACACGGTGCTTAGCGTTTTTGTCTTATATTTAACAAGTTGTTGGCTCGAAGCTCATGGGTTGCAACACCTAGGTTTGTATCTCACTATCTTATGACAGCTAATAAGTCGGATATGACCATTTTATTCTCCATTGTCTTTGTCGGTCATGTTATTTTGCCTATATCATTAGCTGCTGAATGACTGCTGGTTGAGCTTGAGAGTGAGGCCAAGGTAAAACTGAATGAGTGAGTTCTGCAACCACTCAGTTAGTGTCCATACCTTTGTGTATATATGAATATAAAATTATAACCCGTTCGTTCTGTAAACACCTGCATATTGAACCAAAATCTCACATACTTTGCAGTATTCACTTTTTTAAAATTACAGTTAAACAATGCTGACACTTTAGCAGGGTTGCTAGCAGAACCCTACCATTCACTTGATCAAATTAAAACTTGAAGTTGCTCAATCAGGAAAAGCGATGGCTATTCATGTATACGACAACAAGTGAAAGTTCATACGATTACACTTAGTAAACCTAATGGACCGTCATGATAAACGAACCATGGTCCTTTAGACAGAACCTTTATGAAAAATCCAAAAAATGTTTACTTGAGGGAAAATTGCATTTTGCCGCACTACTACGTTGACGGAAAACGTTGACCTCATGCGCATTAAACTCAAGGTTTTAATGAGTCAAACATTTAAGCTCAGAAATGTTAATCCACTAAGCAATTTCAAACGACGATGATATTTTTTACAACATTTTTCTACCTCTTGACCCACAAGGCCTTCAGACAACGCAGTCTCAACTACTGTAAAGAGAGTAAGGCTATCGATAGATGCTCCTGAACGGCCTAGAGCCGGCTAGCATTGTCATTTATTCTCACCTAAACGGAAAAATTGCAATAAATTAGGCCTCGCACAATCGATATCTTCACTTCATTGACTAGAGATAGAAAAAGTTGAACGCATGCCAAAGTGGCGTTTGTGAGTTTAGTCTGACAACAGGTGTGTTTTTATTCATCTGCGTTTGCACCTCAAAACCTAGGTACAAAAATTACGAAACTCGTTTTGACCTTATTGAGATATGCATGATTATTCGGTATTCATATTCAACCTCAAAGTAGACTAGCATAATGTAGAAAACCTGATGCAGACTATAGCAATAAATCTGCGAGGGTTAATAGATTCACCAACCACCAATTACGCAACCCCATATATTCCAGGTTAGTTTTTCGAAGAGCCGGCTGACGATTGAAAAAAATGCTATATGCGTGTTTCGGTCCTTCTTGTCAGCGTCGGTAATCCTTTTCTAAAGGCCAAAATTTATTTATTGCGTCGATGTAGGCCAACTTTTTAACCAAGATTTACAGCGATGAATTTCTAACGTAAACTCATGATACTGAAGTGAGGTTTAACGGCAAATCCGCAATGTTGCGTTTGATCCATAACATCGCGCAGATTTTATGTCCATTGTGAAATTGCTTTATCCTAAAATTTTATACCAACTTGAAACGGAAATGGCTTCTCCTACTAGACCGTATCATTAAAAATAAGCCTCTCAGTGTAAAAAGATATATGGTTGTTACCTGGACACTAAATTTGATCTATAAAACAGAAATAAAGGTCTCCTTTTGCATTTTCCACTCAAAGCTGAGTCAGGAACGGTCCTTACTCATGAATGTGAAACCAAAAAGCGTAATCTTTAAAAATATCGATCAATAACATATGTAGCAGACACTAAATTGGCTAACATGTGCCTCACATCAACCAGTAGACGTCCACCGATTACATGGAAACAAAAGGTCCTTTATCTAGCATTTTCTCAAGTAAATTATTAATGCTATTAATGACCAAATATGTGTAAAATGATTTTCCCTGACGTGGATTATCTTTATTCTTTTTGTCAAAGCCAGTATAAAACATATCGAAGGATTAAAACTATGCTACTGAAAAGAGGTAGTATCTATTTTTTAAGCCTGCTTTTTTTAGTACTTGAACAGTTAAACATTTTTGAAGCAAAAAAACAGAATTTTAGCTGTAGAAACCATATTTCAGTTTAGGTGTTCGGAAGAGTTCAAAATTCTGCCACATAAAACATATCAGAATTGAGAAAATTGGGTTGTATATAATAATTAATTCACGAAAAATTTATGTCACGAGTAAAACCTTCTCAGTCTGACTGCAACAAGGACAATAATTTTAAGCGACCACATTGGTTCAGTAGAAGTTTATAGTTTTTGCCCGTTCATTAACCTTTTGCTCATGAATTCCTATGAACGTAACACTATAGAGCTAAAATTAAACCAGTTCTCACCAAGTTAGATGAATGTTTTTATACCTCATGAGCAGATGTGGTTTTGTGCACTGAAGATGAAGTTGTATCCACAGGGGACGTTTGAATGACTGAGAGAAGCGAAGTCAACTGTCATTTATTTCGGAGAGGGTAAAGTTTGAAATAATACTGCTTAATGATCGCTTGTGTGCTCCCTCCAGTTGACCAATGAAATGCGCTTTTTAATGCAGGTGCTTTCGGTTTAAGTTTCAGAAAAATTAATGGAGAGTACGGGGGTTAAGATTAAGTCTGGCTTTATCGTCAAGTTTTTGTTCGGATTAAGATTTTCTATATGGTAAGCTTTGGGTTTAGACCAATTTTAGCGTAAGGGTATGGACACAGAAAGAGGAATGGTTCTGGAATAAAGTGCCAAATATTGTATTTTGGGAGTTAAGGGCTTCCTGGTTCCTCTGACCCACTGGTGTCTGTTGAAGGAATTCTCAGTTAATACTTCGAGTCCATGTTTTGGCATTTGCTGGGATCAGTCATACGCAAAAAATAAAATACTCTTATTTTGGTTAGGCCTTGTGAACTTTGCATTGGATGAGTTTTCCTGGTGTCCTACCTGCTTATGCGAAACCACTGCGTATTACTTTAAGACACTTCGATAATTGTAGAGGCATCCTCTAAGGCCTTCTCTATCGAGCAGCTATCTATTTTATAAAATATTTTACAATACAAAACAACCTTTAAGGGTTGCATGGTAAAAGCATTTTCATTGCTTTTCTAGACACGGAGCAGATTGTTTGGGTCTTTAGACAAGAAAAAGTGATATTATACAACAAAAATGCACTAATCAAAATTTTACTTTACCTTTTCTCTATAAATCTTCGTGTTTGCTCCATATTTTTGCACAACTCGCATTCTGGTTAAACTTACCCATGCATCTATGTTATGTGGAACCCTAAAGGTTCCCCATTATGTGTAACTGCAGTCTTCTTACTTTTTCGTCCTAACCAACTACTGCGGTTGTCGGCTCAGGGATTGAAACGTTTGTATGTGAATTTGACAGTGATTAACATTAGTCTGTTACTATGAGGTTATAAATCGTAGTAGGGAAGCGTTATCAGATTTAACGTCAGTACCGAAGATATTCATCGTATCGTTCACAGAAGGGCGCGTGCAGTCAACGTGCGTAACACCAACTTCACGCTTTCGTCTCTCAAAACCTAAGTTCGGTGTCTTGACAGTGCCAAGACCTTCGGAAGGGGCCGGATCGGCCTGGTGACTGACGCACCCTAGACAGCTCGTCTATATGGGCCACATGTTTAATCCACGCACGATGGACCAGTAGCTCATGCAAAAACAAAGCTGCTGTTTGGATGTCAAATAAGTGGTATTTTCATTCCAGTCATACTAAAAAAGGGGCAATGGCAGTTTAAATCAGCCCATTGAGACGAAGACCGAGGAAGCTCGGTCACTTTGTAACCTTCCGAATCATGGCCTCGAAATCGCGTCAGTTTGTTTGTTGTGAAGACTATTGGTTAATGAACGTTCGCTAATCGTTTGCAGGACTCAATCGTCCCGCTGTACCTTGGGACTCACATTTGAGCACCGCCAGCAGCACAGAGGCTAGTAGTAGTAGAGGCAAAGTAACAATAATAACAAAGAAAAAGGACACAAGAATGGCCATTTCTGGCTCAGTAACCGTCAGCAGTCAGTCATACCCAACCCAAGGTGGTGCCACATTCGAGGCTATGCACTGAGAGCCATTGAAACGAAGTCCCCAGGTTTGACATCACTCTCTTGCTTGCTTTCTTGTTCTAAAGAGAGCTCCAGGGCACAACAGAACATACATGTTTCTTAAGCAGATCAGTGAGCCACACACTATTTTCATTTTCCCAATCGCAACTGACAAAACTAAGGGGTCGTAGCTCAATGGTAGAGCGTTTCACTCAATTACCAAAGGTCGTGGGCTTGAATCCCAGGTGTTCCACACTTGAGATTGGGTATGACTGGCTCATGACGGCTAATGAGCCATAAAGGGCCATTCTGGTCTCCCGTGTCTTTGTCGGTTTCCCTTCATCATATACTACATGTCGCTATGTGACCGCCTGTGAGGGTTCTAGTCTGAGCTCCAGGTCACAACGGAACATACTTGTTCCTTAAGCAAATCGGTGAGTGACACACTATCATCATATTCCCGATCGCAGCCGCAAAACAACGAGCCCTTGTCTCAATGATAGAGCGTTCGACTCAATAACCAAAGGTCGCGAGTTCGAATCCCAGGTGGTCAACACTTATATATATATATATATACTGAAATATCGGCATCCCAAGAAATTTAATTAAATAAGGTAAAGTTCTTTGGGAACAAAATAACTTTATTGTGTAAATTTTCGCATCTGGTGCCCCAGTTCGTCGTCAGACAAATGGGAGATGTACAGAAAACATTTGTCTGACGACGAACTAGGGCACCAGATTCGAAAATTTACACAATAAAGTTATTTTGTTCCCAAAGAACTTAACTTAACTTTATATATATATATATATATATATATATATATATATAACTGAAGAATGGAGGCTCGTCGGAAAATTGAGGTTTACCCATGAATTTTCAAGCTGGTCACACCAACCCGTTGTCAGATGAAATGAGAAGTGAGAGTTGGGATTATCGTGCTGGAGGGTTTATGGGCAGAGAGGTTACATCGACAGACTGACGCCATGGGGTGTTTGGGGGGCCGTGATTCCTGTTACGATAGTTGTGGCATGTAAGGGGAGGGGTGCTAGAGTTTTGATAGCAAGTCACGTGGCGGGAGATGCAGAGCCAGCAAGGTTAAATTTGGCTGGGCACAGATAAGCAGTTGTCGATTTTAAGGTGGGCGCAAGTCAGTGGACCGTGCACGCAGACCTTCGTAATACGCATCCAGATCGACGTGGCGGTTGATACTGTTTGTGCCGGGAGTGCCAAGCTTCGAGGAATTCGCGTGCCTGTTTGGGGCTAGCCATGGCGACCACTTCCGTTCCCTCCCAATTGAAGCGGTGGTCGCAATCAACGGCGTGCGCAAACACGAGGGACAAGGGATCGCGTCGGCGGATAGCCAGTTTGTGTTCGTTTATGCGGGTCCCGAGTCGTCGGCCTGTATGGCCTACGTAAGCGCAAGAGCAATTCGCAAATGGAATGCGGTGAATAACATTTGTTTTTTGCTCTTTGGGTACGGGATCTTTAGCACGTGATAGTGCTGCCCGCAGGGAGGATGCTGGCTTGTGAGCGATGCAGATACCAAATCGGTCTAATTGTTTGGCGATCGTTTCCAAAATGCCCTGCATGTAGGGCAATGAAACGAAATTCCTCTGATATTGTGGTTGCCTGTGACTTCGGAGACACTTTTTCACGAAGTTCATCTGATATCCGTTAGATCAGAATAGTTGATATAAATAGGCAAGTTATTTTTTAAGTAGATACTCGCTGTTACAGTACCAGAACGCGCGGTGAAAAAGAGCTTGAACGCAGCTTCGTTTGTGGGCAGCAGGATGATTGATCCCATAGTTCAGGATTATTTCGGAATTTGAGTCTTTTCTGTGGACGCTGGTTGCGAGCTTTCCATCCCTCCATTTTTTTACCCTGACGTCGAGAAACGGGAGAATGTCGCCTGTTGCTCCTTTCGCGGGTGAATTGTATAGCAGGAAAGACACCATTAAGACTTTTATGCAGCCGTTCCACTTCGCAGTTGTTAATGGCCACGAAGGTATCATCTACGTAGGGAAGCCACATTTTCGGCCTGAGGTTTTGAATCACAGATTCCTCTAGACGTTTTAAGACTAGCTCGGCAACTAGCCCCAATATCGTTGAACCCATTGGAGTACCCTTGACCTGTTGGTAATGCTTACCGTCGAATTGACAATAATTCTTAAGGCAGAGCCAGAGCATGTCTAAAACCTGCTGCGTTGGAATGTCTATAGGCGTTTTTTTAGATGTCCAGCTACGCTCTCAATTGCCAGGTTATGTGGTATTGAGGAAAATAGAGCAACCACATCAAACGATAGAATGCATTCATAAGGAATTAAATTGAAGCCTCGAATTCTTTGAAAAAAAGCATGCGAGTTGCTGATGCTGTACTGTGAACCATTACCTAGGGGCTTTAGGTGTTTGTATAACCACTTGGCAAGGTTAGAAGTAGGCAATCCAATGAGTGGCACTATGATCCTCAATGGTGCGTCCGCTTTGTGTGTCTTTTGAAGACCATAGGCACGTGCGATGCGCGGATCATTGTGAGTTAGAAATGTAGAGTCCGCGGGCTTATGAGCTTCAGTCTAATGAGCTCATTTTACCTTCTTCTTTACAGATGCAGTCTGCTTTTTTCGCTGGATCATCAGCAATAGGGATGTAGGCCTCCCTGTCATGAAAGGCTTGATTGGCCTTATTGACATAGTCAATCTTGTCCATGATGACGGTTGCACCACCTTTGTCAGCAGCTACAACGACGATACTGTCGTCCGACCTCAGGGAGCGGTATCCCTTTCTTCTTCCATAGGCAAGGTTTTCTGATGTTTTCTTTTTTCGGAGGAGGCCAGTAGCACAGCTGCGTATATCAGCACGCATGTCCTCAGGGATGGATGAGGTTAGTAGGAGGGATTAAAAGCCTGCTAAGAAGCTCATAGGCGCAGCATCGGTATGACTAAACCTTATGCCTTTCGACAGCAGGCTTGTTCCGGCGGGGTTGAGACACCTTTTCGTAAGGTTCACAACTCTTGTAGACATACTACTGTCGTTGATGGGACGCAGAAGATCTTGGAGCTTATCTTGAAGATCGGCTCGCTTCTTCATACGAGCATCCTTGGTGGTGGCCGTTATGCGCTGCAGTACGTTTTCAAAAATATCTTCAGGTAGGGATGAAACGCACCGGGACCTAAGGTCAGAGATAATTGCTTTAAATCGACGAAGACGATTGTGGACGTCAGATATAATCGCACTCAGAACACAAAATCCGTATTTGTGAGCAAGAAATCTCCCAGCCTCATTGAGGCAGTGTGGGTTTAAAGCGAAGAGACTTTTGAAGGATGCCATGATCATGACAGCGATATATATATATATATATATGTGGGTTGCTGACGAAGAGAATAGGTTAGTTCTGTCAAAACTGTCTGCCTATGAGATCACAGTCTTTGATAAAAATTGTAATGCATGTCAAACCACTCTCGGTCACCAACCACGTAAAGGGTAAACTAACGCTAACCAAATTTCACGCTCTCGGTATATTTACCTGAGTGAATACTAATCACAGGACTTTTTTCCAGACAGTTACCTTGCTTATGTCCCATAAATGTCATTAAGATAGTCATTGATAGAGTGACTTGAGTTCGCTTCAAGTTTTTCATCCAAATTCTGTCTCAGAGAAAACGAATGACGTTTTTGGATGATAGAGATGGTTTAACTATCTTTTTGTTGTTTCAGCACCTATACCAAAGCAAAAGATAATTTAACCGAATGGCTAAAAGAACATTTGAAGGATTTGGCGTATAGGCATTTAAGTATGAGGTTTCGTCGCAGTTATGTTATCAATGAGAGTAGACTTGCGCATTTTGATTCTTTTATGGTTTTTGGAAAATAAGCACATAGAATTTGAAATAGGTTTGTTGTTTCTGAATTGTTTATGATATTATTTTTCAGTTTCTGGTTGTGGTAGTTCTCATATACGAAGAAAAATAAGTAAAGTATAGGATGATTCATTTGGCTCGATAATAAAACTTGGTTTCCTTGGTGGGATTCGAACCGGCAACACCAATGGCAATACTTGGTTGCAATCAACGCTCTAAACGCCGGATCAACTAGACCCCAGAGGGGATCCTAAGTTTAATCAAGTCTGATCTATGGATCCTCCTCACCCTTGCAGTTGTGGGTTCAAGTCCGACAAAAGCTGCCAGTATTTTCATAATTGTGTCAAACCAACTATAAAAATCTGCCAAAATATCCATTGAGAATAGAAATATTTATGAGGAACCTGTAAGTCCTGTTAGAGGTGTGTGCCCGGATTTCATTATGAAAACGCGATCTAAACGCTTATTCTTGGCCAGAAACATTTAGATATTTGTTAAAAACTGAGCCTAGGTAGTTATGGCTGAACAAAAGATTGTGCGCGATCTTAGAGGAATCCGGGTAGGAGATTTTAAATAGAAACGAAATGAATGGACCACTTTGGTTGACCTCCTATAGTAAAGTACTTAAAGAGCATCTTTGAAGACTCCATGCGTACCCTTTCTGCACTGAGGTCTCACATTAAAGGCAATAATTGGACCCCACCTGGTGACATAAAAAACCGCGCTGACGGTATACGGAAATAACTCCAAAGACAACTCTCCATTCCCTAGTAAACTGTTTTCCATCGCAGAGAAACATCTTGATGATTTTGGAAAATTCACAATTATGCATATTTTACAACAAGGAAACTTCTTTATATCAAGTACTGAATGATTTTGTTAGTCGGATAGCACGTTGTTAGAGGGTAAGGAAATGTTCAGCTATGCAAATTCAGCATATGCTGCAAGACCGATTGAAGGCGCTGCCATCTAGACATAAAAATGGAGCCCAAAATATCTGCAAATTGATCTCCACCTCTCCTTTATTCCAAGTTACACGGGAGTGGTTTGAAGTCTGACATAGGTTTTTGCTGCATTTTGCAAATGAATAGTTACGCAAAGGTCTGCGCAAGGCTTAGCCCCAACAACTCGTCGGCACAAAGAAGTTAGTCGGAACGAAGTTAGTTCGTTGTTGTAGGCCATTACACCATCCGCTGGCTGTGAGAGCATCGTGCAGCTCACAAAAACGTGCCGTTGTCCCGCAAGGATTAATTAGACGTGAATGTTTTGAATGTTTTCTCCTTCAGTGGAGGCAACGGCCTGCGAAAATCACACGTCGCGTTGCCATTTTACTGTTTAGGTAAAGTTTCTCACAAAACCCATTCAAAAATTCTGAAGTGGGAGTTCAGATGGCGAGGAACAGTTACAGGTGGGGGTTGAGCTGAAAGTCACCCACCTAAAATAATACCGTGCCCCCAACCCCCCGGGAGGCCGGCTTTTAGATTCGTGTTACACTGGCCGCCGGGAAAATGCCGCCCGCCCTTAGACATCAAACGTAATTTGCAGAAAGCATGAGAAACCGCATCCTCTGTTGTACGAATTTTGTTGCACTTCCATTCGTCTTCCAATTTTCTGCAAGAGGAAGAAGCTGATTGTGTTTTAACAAAGGTATTTCATACGTTTAATAAATTTGGACCCAAATTATCGGTGAATTTGATTACAGGGTTCACGGTCAACAATCGTGGAGATTTTTGCTGAAAGATAATCATTCATTTTCTTTAGAAATAACTGAAAGCTTGTGCACTGGGTATGAAAAACGTAGTATAGTTTATAAAAGTAAAATATTAAAAGATAATCTAGGAAGTTATTTTTAAAAGAAACCACGGTTTGCAACTGTCTCGATTGAAAATCTTTTTTAAAAGTTTTTTTATTCAAGTAATAACTCGGGGAAAAATGTGACTGCTAAAAAATAAAAATGAGAAATAATAGTTTGTGTTTGTCGATCGTAAAACATGCTTGGATGTGTAAAAAACTGCACTGCAACGGAAAAGTGTGCCCTAATTTACTAGGTCACTATAGCGAGTGTGAATTTTACTGGCTACTGGAAGGCCTCACATTCAAAAGCAGGGATGCTGGTGTGGAAAGTGCCGCAGTGATTTTGTTATACCAACGAAACCTTTTTGGTACTTAGGATTTGCCTTTCTTTCTTTTTTTCTGCACCTCAGAATATTCCTTATAATTGTATTTAAGCTTTTTGTGTTGCCTACGTCTCCTTTTGCCACACAAATCAATTTTCTGCTCATAATATCCCGGAAAGCTAGCAGGAATCCGTTATTTTAATAATTATAAGCTAGTTTATCCCTATTGAATGAATAATATGTTACGTGTAATTTTAAAAATAATTATATGTTCTGGCACAATCGAACATTTGTAGTTACGATTCTGAACTATAACAGTCAAGTAGTCTGTGACTTACAGATAATTGCAAAGCGTTAGTAAAAAACTATATTTTTTAATGAGGCAGTAGGAACATCAATACTAATTATTAAAGTTTTCGGTTATAACAAGTTTTACTTGCTCATGTGTAGGCCATTTTTCCTTCATAAGGCTTCTAAAGAAATGCAGTTAAAGTCGTTTCGAGGTCATCAAGCGAGCCAGTGTTGGGAAAATAGTGATCATTTTGATGGAAGCGACGTTGTTTCGCTACACGGTGGTGGGACTGCATGGGAATCTACACATAGATGAAAGGACTGTGATCCCATTAGGGAGACAAACTTTTCATAGCCGCAAATAAATTCATCTACTTTATGATTTATTCTAAAATAAAATTATTGTGCCCTTCACTGAAGATAACACTTTTGTTCGTAAGAAATCATCAAACGGAATAAATTGACTGCTGACAGAGATCGTTCGCTTCTTTCACGATCTATGTGCTTACTAGGTATAGCTGATATGCCTGCGGCAACTAAATGTTGAAATGTTTTTACAGAATTGGCAAAATATGAACGTAAACAGTATATGTTAGAAAGTTGCATGCTAATGCATGACACTTAGATTTTTAAATACGGGTCCGATTATAATTACGGGTAGATTTGATTGGCCATTTCTAACCCATTAGCCAACATCAGCCAGTCATACACAAGCCTACGTGGTGGTCCACCTGGGGCTCGAACCCAGGACCTATTGATCAGAAGTCTAACGCTATAAACATTGAGTCACGGGTTCGTTGTCTTGCCGTTTTAGACCCGGATATTGGTATTTGTTGACGAATGCCGACTGATCGCTTACAAAACAAGTGAGCAAAATCACTTCATAAAGCAAAATGAATATAAAAGGGGTTTGCGAGTGGGAGCTGCAAGGCTTGGTGGTCAACCCGTTTCTGGATTAGTTACTTGGCTTCCTTATATTATGCAGTTTATTATTGGCTAAAGTTATTGCGCACGGTTGATTCAAGAGTAGTGCACGATTTAAAAAAAAAACGTGGCTTAGATGGTTTTTTCTGGATTTCTACAAAATTTCAATCATTTCTTTCTTTTCTTTAAAACCATTATTCTACCCAAAATGAAAGTTTAACTCTTGCATAATTAAATATTCAATCCCTTAAATGCGATCTGAAATAATAAACAGGCATCCACACGCATAACACTTATTCACTCGTATATCTTAGGTGCTTAGTTCCATTAATATTTGTTTGGAAGACGCGGAATTGCTAAAACTCACGGTGTCTGCATGAGGGGAATGGTAAAATGGTCATGGAAGTAGAAATTCTGGAAAAAGCTTATGCGCAACTCACCTGCAAAGATATTGTTGCATAATAATTTTCTCAAGATAGCACTGATAATCCAAGCGTACTGGCTATACTGGTCTCTGTATTGCCCCTTATTATTAATTCAACATCAATACTGGTCAGTGAAACGTGCTACGTCCTTACCATCTGTCTGTTATGAAACGCAGTACAATGTCGCTTTTCTTTGATGTTTGCATTAAATGCGTGTGTCATGAGTGATCCGATACAAACTTACGGTGTTTTACATTTGAAGCCCATAATTTGAATGTTAGCCGTATGTTTATTGGTCCAAAAAAATTATTCCGTGGTTAAGAAAGTAATATTGAACAAACTTAACGAAGTAAAAGAGGCTCTAGTTACCTTAAGCACCAGAAATCTTTATTAACAGCAATCAAATTATTTTTGGTTGTCCTGGTTATGGTTCGGCAATATATCGATGCTAGTAAGGCATACACGGTCAAGTGCAACGTCTTGCAGAGGAACAGTTATTCTCTTTGCGTAGCGGCAAATGAAACTGATCAGTGGACATAAGGTAGATAACAAGAGTCATACATCGGTTTACTATATGATCCTTTGGTGAGGATTGGATATCTGGCCACGCTCAGAAATCTAGAGTGGCAAAGGCTTCTGGTAAAAACGGGTTAATAGTTGGGGTGAACGGAACTGAAAGAGAGATTATTTCCGGAAAGGGCATTTACAAATAATATGTATGCATACGCTTGTACGAATTCATCCATAAAATGCAAAAAACGAGCGTGCAATATCAAATGACAGAAGAAATTAACCGATTTTATGAATATTCCAAGCAAAAATATCTAAATCTGCGATAAACAATCATTTGGAAGGCGAAAATGCGGAGAATATATTGCTAAATCCGACACTTGTAATGGTCGCAACTGAAGATATAATTAGAATTGATGATGCTGATGGCCTTAACCCCAAACTTAATCAATGCCTAATAAATAGCGGAAAACCTAAATCTATAGGCCTGGACGTCGCTCCGATTTCAAGCTCCAACTTTAAGCCTCACCCAAGCCCTAGGCTCTAACTCCCAACCCTGACTCCAAAGTTTATCTGAAACTCTAACACTAACCCATAACTCATAACCTAAATGTTAATTCTAAGCCTAACTTTAACATAATGTTGACATTTCAGGACGGCACAAGGTGGGATTAGGAAAACGAAATAATCATTGAATTACGCCTATTTGAAGGGCATGATCATTTTATAGGAGTAAAGTCTATTTAGGGCCAAACGACCAATCATCATTACCCATTTGTTATTTAAACTAGAACATAGAACGTTCACTGCACGTTTTGCCTACGACGACGCATTTACCATTGTTAACGTGTTCGATATTTGCAATTTATGGACAGCAAATTTACTTTCAATTTTATTTATCACAGAAAAAGCGAAGATTTGCGTTACGAATAGGCAAAAATGACATTTAATGTTTGAAGGAATTTATTTTATAGTCTGATCATTGCACTCACATTACCTTTTAAAATATGAATGGTTAAGACCGATCGATCCTAACTGGAAGGTGGAACTATGCATTTCGTTTTTTGCTCAAAGACGAAAGTTCATAGCACGTAAGGCTATTGTATAGCAAAAAAAGTCAGTAGCGAAAACGTGATACTCTGTAATTTGTCAGCAATCACCCTAGTAATTTATTTTGAGTGACCGGTCTTGGAAGCTCTAGAGTATTTTTACTTAATGCACAACAATGTGTGTTTGTTTTATCACTCGCTTCGGGATATATGTTTTGTTAAATGAATAAAGCTAAGGGCATTGAATATTTCTCCTAAAATATACAGTTAATTCAAAATGCACATGAAACACTGCAGAAAATAAGTATAGTTTGTCGTTGCCACCATAAATTAGATTTTAAGCAGCTGTTGCACAATAGAGCTGAATTATTCAAGAACAATTTGGCGAGCAAATGTTAACTTTCTATAAATTCTCATCAGGCCTTTACATTCATATCACTGTGTAACTTAGTCAAATATGCGGGAAAGCAGAACAAATTGCATGGTTTTCAGGGTGGGCGGAGGGAGGGGAAAGAAACAAAATTACGGTCCGTTTTCTGATCATGATCAGATCTGAATTAGTAAATGTTCTAGGCTCAGTTATAAGGGCACCTGCGTTAGATTAATCGGGCGAATTTGGAGTCAAGGTGTTCTGTGAACGAAGATAAACACGTGAACAAGAAATTATATGAGGATCAAATGACGTTTTAACAGCTCAAACAACTTCTAAATAATATAATAATTAAGTGTTACTTTACGCAACTAAGTAGTGAAAATGAAAGCGTTGTTTTAGTTAAGGGTGGCTTCGTCCGATTGTCAAGCAAATAGAAGGAACATGCTGATATTGTTTGAAAATATCAGAAGCATACAAATATTCATTCCAATGGCGGTAAATCAGGATGTATTCATGGACCAAAAATAACAAAAACGTTATTATGGAAGGCGAGTGTGTTTCATTAATGTGAATTGATTAGTGAGAGATTAAGCCTACGAGTTGGGGAATATGATTCTCAGTAAATATACTCTTGAGCATAACTTTGTAAACATCCTTTTCAGAAAAAATATCCAGCAAGCGCTTTGTATTTTTATTAAGACTACGAAAATGTACGGCTGATTTTCACAAGAATTGTAGATTAATTGGTAGGATGTTAACATTTAAGCTTATACATATGTGCGATATGTTGCCCCGTGTTTGAAATTTCGCAGGTGGGTTACATTTTACACAAGCCAATATTCTTTCAAAAAGGTTTGTGCAGTTAATGTCTTTCCGAAATCAGTTTTTATGTTACTTTTCTCATATTGCGCGTACCGACAACTTCATGAGAGTGAAGACCCAAACACATGCCCCGGTAAAAAATATCAATTTTTCAAATCATCAAATTAGTGTCAGCATGCTCATATTATTACTATTATTAACTTGGCTGGTTACGCTTCTTCTGTAAAAATTAAATGTTGCCCGTAGAATCATATCAGTCCCTTTTACGGCCACAGCGCGCGTTTCTGTTAAACGTCTGGAGTTGGGATAAGAAACATTTGCAATTGACTTGTATTGCGTTCAATTAGTAATAGTACAAACTGTACGCTAAATGAAAAAAGAGATGTTTGGATTTGAGTTGACGTTAATTAAAGAGTAAAGTAAGTATTGGTTAGGCTAATAGTTAGAAATATTTTTCAGCTAAGGATAGGGTCAAAGCGTAGGTTTCATTTTTATTGAAACGTAAACGTTACACTTTTATTAAAAATTGTAAAGATATACAATAATTGTGAAATTTAATAATTAAATTAATTAATTAATATTCAGCAATCAAATTATTATTTTAACCATTGGAAGTTTGCCGCAGTTTCAATAAGTTAGTTAATTTGAGTTTGCTAACGAATCACCAGAAGTTTTTGCTCTCTTATTTGCTACAACACCGTTTATCTTATTAAACGCTACTTCGCAGATTGAATTAGGGTGATTAAACAAACTTCTGGGTCTTAAGGTCTCCTTCTTTTTTACCACAACCTTTGCTGTTTGTGACAATTTTTCTATCAAAAGTAGCCATAGTTACCACAGTTCCAATATTACATGAGACCTCGCGTGTTGGTTTGCAAAGGAAATCAACCGATTAGATCCTGGTAATTATTCCTGCAAAAGTATCAGGTCAGAAATATTTATTCAGAATTTCAAAATAGTTTGATTTCACTGAAACGTTTTTTTAACTTTCTTTGCGATTAACTGGTCTAGATTTTGGGTGAAACTGATATTTTCCAGTTAGTTAATCATAAACAGAATTTACCAGAGACAAATATAACCAATTGATTGTCCGCAAAGAAGTCCATTTATAGTTAGATGACCACTGATTTTAATGGAATTACTCTGAAGTTGTTCCCTTTGCATTTTGTCCTACAGTACAGAAGCTCGCATCTAAATCACTCATCACAAAAAGACATTTCTCAGCAGAAGATACCATATAGTTAACATTATTTTATTATCATTTAGCACAAACGTGTTGTAAACTAGCTTTTGAAGTTCACCGTTAGCCTTAAAACTATACTCACTATCTAATTACCGCATGCAAATATGCGGAATCATCAGAAGACACATACATTTAATTGCGACTTGAGAAGAGTAGAAAATGCATAAGCATACACAACAAGCCGGGATTCTAAGAGATGAGCAAAGACTGCAAACCTGCTTTTGAGTAGGATAATTAACTGGATTTCAGTTTTAATTTTGTTTAAAAGAAAAGTAACGTCAAGTCAAGTGACGTTAGAAAACCTTCACCGAAAATCGCTAAGCAAAGCAAACGTCATTTATGCAAAACGCAGAATGCACTGCTTTGGTCTTACCGTCTTCTTCAATTGCCGATTGTGCAGTTGAAAACCAAGATGAAACCTTACCAGACGTGAAGTTAACTCATGGTTTACAAAAGTTATCCCTGCAATTTTGCAGCATGCGTTTTTTTCTTTTTTTAAAGCTCCAAGCGGAGCCCTCTACGTTAAACTTAACTTTTAGTTAAGTTTAATTTATTTAAAACTTTTTTTCTGAAAATAAACATAAATGTTTCTTTGAGAAGGAGATGGATTTACGAGAATTGCGATTGATAAGGAAAAAATAGGAATAGTTTAAGTGGCCCCTTTGAATGACCATGGAATATGGAAGCCTTGTATCACAGGTGTCTTTGCACTGAATTTCTACGCAATACACAGCAGGGGAAGGAGAGTTATTTAGGCGAAGGGTAAACTTTTGGTTCTCTTGTGATTTATGGTTAAGTTACTGGTAAAGGTTTGATTTAAGTTAGGGAAATAGGACTAAGTATTCCTTCTGAAATTTAACGTAAACCATTTGTTTTTGACACTTTCTTTCTCGTCCTTCCTGTGGTCATATATCTCATTAGTAGCGATTAACACCAAAAACACAGTAGAAAATTGCCCCCGTAGGTAGCTTATTTACGAAAGCCAAGGGAAAAATAGCACCCAAAAAAGATTAAAGCAGATTCTTATCTTTGAATCAACTAATTTCGACTCCTTGGCTAAACCATGCAATTCATCACAGTGCCCAGTTTACAAAGGTGCTTAAACTTAAACATTTCTTGAGGCCATACAATAAGAAAAGTATTTAAAGAAACACCCACAGAGACATACAGTAATTCTCTGACTGGCTCAAGAACGTATTCAATTATCACAGCTTCTATGTTAGAAAAGGCTAAAAGGATGTCAATGGATGGGGAACGTGACTGCTGAAATCATCCAGTGTTGTTGTATGTAACAAACGGAAAAGAGTTCTGTGCTTAGCCAACGGAACTGTTATAATATTTTCAGCCTAATGGTAAATAGCTCAACTATGGGATGGTGCATTTATCGAAGAATTAAAAAGTTCTTAAGCAGGGTAACGGGTTAAAGGGTTAGTCCATTTTTCGGCATTGAACCCCAGGATTATGAACAGATACCAGATTAATAATGCTAAAACATATCAGGCTTAGCTGTGTTAGAATATTTAATATTACAAAGAGCTCAATATTCCTCAATTTAAGTGAAGTAATCATGTTTTTGCTTGCTCATCTAGAATGTTTTAAAATCAACCGCTACTGAACTGTACAGGTAAATCCTTTAAGGCATCCAGACATATTTCTTTTAGCACTTATAATATATAAATGTTATCAAGCTCTGTTTTTGTTTGGCCTCTGGACTCCGAATATATAGAAGGGTTCAGTGTGATTGCTGACATAGTTATAGTTTTCATCCCAAATGCAAGACCCAAAAACCATATAAACTATGAGTACAGGCGACGACTGAGCAAAACAATTTGATTTTTAATATGAGTGTTTAACCTTATGCAGGGGTTCACCCTCAGAGAAAAGTATAAGTGGGGCGTTACACGCCTATGAGTGTCATATTTTTTCGTTATTGCTAGTTTTGAGGATGTACTCCTGCATGAAATAGAAAACTCACAACTATCAAGGAATTGTTTTGGTAATCGATCAGGTTTCTTCTTAACTCATGCAAAACCCTGGAATTCAATTTTTTGCATCCATCTGTAAAACATTTTCGATAGATGTCTTACGTATAGTATGCAACCTAACTGAGAACATATTTCAATGTTAACGAAAGATCACTAAGAAATCAGAAAAAGCGCGAATAACTTTAATAAAACGGCAAGTCAATAATGAATTCTCTTTAAGTAATTTAAAATTGAAAATTAGTATTAAGGGCCATTTTTCATGAAATTTCAAAAGCGAAAAGTTTCTTAAGAAAATCCAATATGCCGAAAACCAGAAAACGTATATCATACGAGCAGACTGCCGTTTTGGAAGCATAATTTGCTTTTCCATGCATATAATGTGCTTTATAAAACAGTGAAGTCACAGGGAGTTTTGCATTTTTAAATTTTTCATATATCTTTCTTCAATATTCTTCCAGAATAATTGCTCCCTGTAGTCTGAATCGAAGTCAAGTGTGTTATGTTCAGTCATGCGTTACAAAATTTGGTGAGAGAAATCTTTATATTTTTCACGTTATTGTATTGAAGAAGAGTAAGTGGATTAAAATAATAATGCTTTTGTTTTTTACTAGTAAAAACATCACAGGAATAAAAGTTTCAATAACGTTATACTTCAATCATTGATTATAAAAATTGAAAAGAATTGGCGAATGTAATCAAAACTGCACAAATCTGCCAAAATCCTCTAGTAATTAATTGTGCCTGGTAGTCATCTGGTGGGTTCTAGATTGATTGCTTAGGAAATCCTGCTTGGGCAGTCAGCTTGCTGTATCAGAATTGGTGGATTCCATACGTTGCAGTAGCCTAGGCGGGTAACTTGACCCAAGTGTGATTAATTTCACGGCTCCCGGTGGGGCCTTGTAGCTCAGTTGGCTAGAGCGTTGACTGTACAAAAGCTTTTCCCTTGCTGGCGTGGGTTCGAATCACACCGAGGCCGCCGAGTTTTTCACAAGTGGGTCAAAGGAAGAAAGTTTTCTGTCAAATTAAATTAAGGTTTTGACTGACATTGGATTACGTTGAATATCAGCATGTCCTTATAATGCAACTCAATACCTTACGGTTCTCCGTGCTTTAAATAATTTACCCAATAATGATAAATTCTGCCCTATGTGTTTATGAAATCTTAAAAATAAGATATATCTGGATATCACGTAGAAGATTCATGAGTGCTTTGATTTTCTGTTTCATTAAGATGGCCTCTTAGGTCAAAATTGAATACTCCCTCTAACATGTAAGGCTTTTCCCGAATACTCTTCAGATTATGTAAATTGTACGTTTTAAGTGCATAAAATGCATGTCAATATCCCTTATCGGGATTAATGCGTTAGGTGACAGTTTGTAAAAATGCTATTTACCTTCCTACCAGTCAACTGAATGCAGGCATGACTGACTTTGAGAAGCTACTAGCTGAAATTCCTTTAGGATTTAGCAATTAACACCACTCGCCAGGTAATGCATTCAATATTCTAAATTCGTGCCTTAATTTGAAAAATACTGCTACTTAAATAAACAGGTAACATCTGATTTTAGCGTAAAATAAAAGACGTGGATTTAATTATCGAAATTCTAGCCAACTCAAAGAACGCAAGATGAAAGGGTATAAAAAATGCTTTTTTATAAGTGGATTTTTCTTTTTCCAAGATATCTGGTCTGGTACACTTTTCTTGTACTTTGACTCAGTGTCATTAATGAAATTCTAATTGACATTCGGAGGTCACTATAAGTCTACTGAGACCGTAGTCTGCATGCTTATAATGTGTTGAATAATTGCTTATAAATTAAAGTGTTTTGTCAGATTTTACTTAAACAGTTTTTTTGCAAAACGGCATTATGTTAAACTCTCATTTGACCCTTATTGAGATTTAATCATTGCACAAATTATTGTCTGTTTAACAGTGACACAAGGACAGATTTATTTATGAAAATATACTTCATTCATGTAAATGAAGATTACGGATTTCTTGAAATATTTACATTTTCAGATCAATCGCGTTTTTGTGACGGCCAAGGTCACTCAATCAAATGACCATATTCAGAATTATTTTTCTTGGTCTCTGCCTTGTCAATTCATCAAAATCCTCTTACACCAGGAATCTTGCTGGGAAACAAAAGCGCCTCTCAGAAAATATCAAAGGGGATTACCAGTCAGATGAAAACGCCATCTTTAAATCCAGAGTGAAAGAAAATATAAGTAAGTAAGCCTTCTTTATGTAACATTTTCTGACAATTTAGATATAAATTATCACAATGCGTATGCACTGAAGGGCAATAGACTAATTTAACACTAGTAAATTCCATGAAAATATAACGCCATTTTTCATACAGCAAACTGCTTCATTATCGTAGAACAAGCTGTAAAAGCTAGAGCGAGTTCTTAATTATTAAAGAATATCAAATTTGGTGAAGGTTTTCCCGGATTATTTGCAGACGCACTTAATGTCCAGAAAATTGGAACACCCAACTGCCTGATACAACTCGCCTTAGATTAACCTGGTCCAAAAAAGTAACTTACTTTTTCAGTCTCTAGGCCATAACACCATGAACAGATTTTTGACAACACTCTTGTTTATGGGAACAGTGAAGACCTTTTTCTGCGTATTTATTAATGGCAAAGAAAATAGCCAGTAAAATGAGTTAATGCTTCTATGAAGCAGTCAGTAATAAGGGGCTTTGGGCGATGGATCAAACTCTGTATTTGCCTACGTTTTTGGAATTAAACCACATCGCATCTGGCATCAGAGGCAGAAACAGCTAAGAAGTAATGTTTGTCAAAGTGTTGCTGTATAAAGTAGGCACAGATTTTATGTTGCTCAATTTCGTTTCCATAACTTTTTTGGAAAATTTTATGAAATTAATTAATCACATAAAAGGCATCTTAATTGTGGTTTTTACAGTGAATTGGCTTTATTAAAGCGCTTTTTGCAATAGTTTAACAGAAAATGTACTTCCTATTCCAACTCCAGCTTTGAAATGCAATGGAACATTCAATTTTGTAGCTCTTGGCATATACATGCCCTAGCGATCTAAAACTGCAGAAGTAGGAAATATTTTGCAGTCTCCGACCTGTCTGCCATAGTTACTACAAAACTGAAAACTATAAATAACTTCTCTCCAACAGGACAAAACATTGTAAAATGTTACATATTTTCAGAAACTGCTACATTTTTACAAAAGGTTTATCAGAAGACAGACGTCTTCATTAAACTACTAATTAAAATACTGTGATCACAAGGCAACGCAAGCAAAGAACAAAATACGTTGTAGGAATTGACAATTTTTATAAACATATGAGTGAACTCATAGTGCAAGACGATGCAACACTCAATGTAGCGCATTTTAAAACTGCCGGTCCAGTGAAAAAAAACAGACTAACAATTCAGGTTCAATACTTTTATTGGTATTATAATTACATGAAAGGGTGTTTTTAATTTATATCTGGAATTCACTGTGTTAAGCGTTTTGGGTATCCTGGCTAATTTGGCTCATTCAGAAATATTTGTGACTGATGCCTAGCATGCTCACTGAATTTGCTTTCTTAATTAAAGACAGATAATATCTACTAACAGACATTGCCTTTCGGAAAACAGTGTTTATAATCGACGAACGAGAAGAGTACCATTCTAGAATAATTCAGGATAAAATCCGAATGTTAAAATTGAAACAGTTAAGAAGGCCCATCAGTTCATCTCTTTATAAAATGGGTGTCTTTTTTTCGAAGCATGCAAGACGAAAAACTTTAAATAAGCCAAGTTGCCTTGTTTTCGAATTGCATACTGGGTAGCTTTATTATTAAATCTCGATAGTTTGAATCCGGTGGAAGTTTGATAAATGATCCTTCAAGAGCTGTCATAGCCTACGTTGTTATCAGCAGTACTCACTTCCATGAAATGGCGCTTATTATTTACATCCTGACATCCGCGTAAATTCGTTTGTACCTAGGCTGTGTTATTGTATAGTTAGGCACAGGAGAAGGTCATATGAACGGGAATTATTACGTTTGTCTTGTTGACTCCCTCCATTCATGAGAAATCCGAGTAGTATGTTGATAGTGAAACCTGAGGAGCAGTTGATGCGGCTGACTGACGAATTTTCACACTTTCCTATAAGCGAATGACAAGGCGCACTCAGCTTTCTCCTCCTCCTCCTCCTCCTGCGCCTCCTCCTCCTCCACATCCTCCTCATCATCATCATCACTACGTGCGCGCCATTCTTTAGCATCCAGCCCGCGTCCTGCGTACACAATGATTATCGTACTTGCTCATTAAAAAATCTCCTACACGCTCCCGCTAAAGACGATCGCCGGTTCTTCTACGCCACCCCCCCAACCCTATCGCTGTGACTGTCCGCTCTTCTTGCTGTTCATGTTTGTGGGGGCGTTTGTCATTGGCTGCTTAGCGCCCTGCGCTAACCCGACTCTTACATGCACATTCGTTTGCCGCTCAGGTTGAGCAGGCTCGCCACAAACATCAGCCATAGTTGACCTGCATAATGCGCGCCGCAAGCGATACATCACATGCGATACTCAGTGGTGTATTTGTGCTCATCATGCATAAGTGATTAAAGGCGCACGTCAAAGAGTCCCAGAACCGAACTGCACAGCGGACTTTACAGTTTGCATGAAGCATACCTTTTTACGGAGAGTAATCTGCCGAGCCCATTGGCGGACACAGTGCCTGTTTACACAGACTTATGTACGGATTACTCCTGAATGTTTGGACTTTACTGGTATTATTTGCGCCACAGAGAGGAAATTCACAGTGGTTCAACCTTGATGTATTGAAATCCTACCTCAACAATACAAGTAGGCTATCGCTTTGAGTTATTTTTTGTTAATCTGTATTTGCCTGTGTGCAATCATTCAGTATTTTAATTTTATTGCATTTTGCGTCAGAGAGCTCATTATGTTTTATGTTTGCTGTATACATAGATTTGAGCAATGCAATTTTGAGCGCAGGAACATAAGATTTATATTGAAGAATTTTTAATTTGAATTTACCGTATGACCTTGGTTTTGATAATTGTACTACTGAAGTCTACCATTGCCGTCATAACATAAATTACTGCTTATAAACTAATGAACTCATAATGAACTTATAAACTAATGAGCTTCTAGCCGAAATAAAGTGCAATTTTGAGCGCAGGAACATAAGATTTATATTGAAGAATTTTTAATTTGAATTTACCGTATGACCTTGGTTTTGATAATTGTACTTCTGAAGTCTACCATTGCCGTCATAACATAAATTACTGCTTATAAACTAATGAACAACTATTACAAGCAAGATGGGTATAATCCAGCAATCGCAATAGTGTTATTAATTTTCGAATATCTTTGAGTGTAAAGCATGCTATCGTTGATAGTAATGTAAGAGGAATTAACATAGTCATATGCAGACACATAAATAGCCTTGGTGTCAGTCCAAAAAGGGTTATTTGTGAAGGGACAAATTTAAAAATTGTTTATACAATATTTCTTAAGACAAATAAATGAATGAATCCTGGTTTTGGGTCTCTAATCTCTACCTGCATGTCTTAAAGATAATCAGGAATAGAGGTCATTAAACGTCTTCGTTCATCGGTATTTATTCCGGCGGGCTTTCTAGAAGGCATTTATGGCTAATGGCAGTCCTTTTGAAATTGCTAAGACATTTTTCCTTGAAAAAATTCAAGACGTCCTACTGAATCCATAATTATAGAGTTAATGATTCAGAAAATGAAGGCAAGCAATAAATTCTGTCCACGAAGTTTCCTCACATTTATACAATTTATAAACATATGTTTTTGTCAGTCAGCAGGAATTTGAAGCACAAAAATGATTGCTAAGACATTCAAAATATAACTGGAAATGCCACTCTTGCCTCCACCTCCCTAACCTTTTCTCAGGATTTTTGAACGTTGCTCAGCCAAACAAATGCCTTGCTCCTTCCAACCGCAATTAATAGAAACCGCGTTCATTTTGCGGTGCAGCATATGCAGTGGAAACTATGGTAGAAATCGTGTTTCTTAAAAGCCGTTTAACACTGTTTCTACCACTGTAATGTGAAAATCATCCATTGCAAATAGGAAGATAACTAAATCGAAGCCCATATTTTAACCAATATTTAGTATTTTTATAATAACCTCTGTACTCTATGCAAGCTTAACGTGTATTACCCGAAACTGAACGCAGACTATCTTTTGATTAAGTTTATATCTTTTGTATCTAATAGGGCAATTTTGAAAACACATTAACCTATTAAGCAAGCTTGGTAATATGTGAATAATACGCCTTGACAATCTTGTTCGCAGGT
Organism: Schistocephalus solidus; assembly: GCA_017591395.1. Classification (NCBI taxonomy): domain Eukaryota; kingdom Metazoa; phylum Platyhelminthes; class Cestoda; order Diphyllobothriidea; family Diphyllobothriidae; genus Schistocephalus; species Schistocephalus solidus. The sequence continues at coordinate 132,947 of WEDG01002927.1, read as the reverse complement.
ACCTTTCATGAGCCGGGATAGGAGCGAATGACTGTTGCAAATTCAATTGAACGTAATAAAATGTGGTAAATGCAAACACGTCTTGTATATTGCGTCTCTTCCTAATGCCGGTAAGGTGATTCGTTTGCAAACATCTTGCCTGTAATGTAAATTTTACGTGATCAGAAATGTTAGCGTCCTAAAAGTGCTCACATGCTTAGACATTACTCGAAGTCTTCAGGCCTTAGTGGCGCGATCTTCCAATAGTTGTTCCCAAGGCAGCTTTCAATGGTAAAATAGTTTAACATATACTCATGATCGCAAAAGTCTGGTAGAAGAGCTGTTTGCCCTACGCCCGTCTTTGTAAAAACAGAAAACGCGTGAAATTATACATGCTCCTGTGAACTTGTGTCTTTCAAATTTCACAACAAAGGATTTTCCAGTAAATGTATGTCATATGGCTATTAAAATTTAAACCGAAAACGGTGTGCAAACACTTTCAAGTAAAATGCAGGATTCGTCATTGCATAAAAATGTTTATAAGCATTTTTAATTTAGGTAAAATCACACAGCCTATTATTTACACTTACGGATTTTATGAATTTTATATGCCAGAGTCTATGAGCCAATTCCAGCAGTTTAGCTGCTACTCTTGCAATCAGTCAAGCTAATAAATTTCAAAATGACATCGCCAAACAACCTTTCAATGCATAGCCATGTAAATATGCAATTTGATGAGTCAAAGGCTAACTGCGCAGCAAACATCTATCACAATCATAAATTCTTAATTACGCACTTAACTATGAACTAGTGCGTCTTTTTGCAAAATGCAGGTCTTGAAATTGTACAATATAATTTTTGGTACTAGAGGATTTGCGTGCCGAATGGTTGAACTAGACGGTAGAAATTTGAACATTGAAAGTAAAAATAACATTCGAATCTCTTTTTGGAGCAATGGCCTATAGCTACCAAATTCATAAAGGGTAAACGTTGAAAATTTTTGTGCGATTCCTAAAATTACCAATTATCTTCCGCTGAATTTCTCCATAGTCATTTAATATTGACATCTAAACTTTTGCATTAATTCCCACATCGTATTATTTTTTGTCCATTTAAAACAGAACATGCTTCGATTTTTAAAATAACTTTGCCAACAAACGTTGCCCCTTTTGTGTTTATCAACACAGTTTTCAGGGTTATAAAACAATTTTCAATTACACGCATGTCAAGTCTTGCAAAGTAGTCTTTAAACATAGTTGAGTTTGAAACCTCATGATTCTGTTATCGATGAAAGATCACCGTAACATGGATGTTGACATCTTCATAAGTACATTGAAGTGGCTGTTTCTTGACAAAATTCAGTCACCAACAAATCCATTGCAAATTACCATTGCTAAACATTTTCTGTCGGGTAAACTACACAAAGCTGTTAAATTTTTTGTCAGCAATGCCAAAAACGTAAAATACTCCATAACGTAGATACTTTTGAGACCAAAAATGGTCTTGCGCTGCTCCTTATCTCACAAACTAGTGGCAAAAACAACAAAGCGTTTGGTTATAATATGTCACAGAAACGCAAATTTGCGACAAATACCATAATAACTTAATTGCACTTGGTTTTTTATGTAACTGATGCTACATAATATTTTAGGCCATCTGTAAAGTATATTTAAGATTAGTCAGGCACGCTTTGGACTTTTTCTCGCTAGTATGGTGCTATTTTTGTGACGTAGACTTTGCTGCCAGACCACAAATAACAAAGGAATTAGTACCAGGCGCAACACCACTCAAAACGTCAAGATTTTAAAATGGTTTTCGGCCAATCTATACAAAGGATTTACAAAAGGATTTACTGAGTTCGAGATCCGTTACCAAGGGTTGTCGCGCATGGGGAATTACGATCTGAGGCATCTACGATGCCGGTTGGCTGAGCTATGAAGACTAAGCATATATAAATAACATGACGATCATGGTGTTGGCGGCTACGGCGTTTACGTGTCCAGGCAGGACACTATCCGAAACATTAGAAGCTATTGCTTATTCCTATGTATAGCCTTTTTTCCTGTATTTTTACTAGCCAGGGTCTTCCGCACAAATACATGCTTGCTAAATGCCAAACCCTGCAAGTTCAGGATAACTAGGGAAATTAATTTTGTGATACCTGATTTTGGGAAGTAGCATGCTTTTCCCTTCTTATGTTGTATGTCTACCAAGAAACCTTACATCCAGTCGCTAGGCATGTCGACAAAGCTGCAAAAAGCCGCAATAGCAATGTATGGTTTATTGGCCGTTGACATTCAGCCATCAAAAGGGATTGAAGATTCTCATTTCGGCAGTCAGATCAGTGCAGCCACGCCTGTACGTGAGCCAGTACTGATGATCGCAGCAGACAGAATGGCAAGCCTGTAACATAGCGGTAGATCGTTTGACTTAATGTTCAGCGACGAAAAAGCCGGCGTTTGGATCGCGGGCTGTCCAGGCTTGGAGTTTGAATGTGATAATGTTATGTCCTTTCCAGTTCCTTGTCATGATTGCAGCGTATGAGGCAAACAGTTAAAGACACTAGCCTGCGGTTGTTCATACTGCAGTTCGTCACATTTGGTCCTGAACTTAAACTTAGATCGCGAGCCTGCAACTAAAAGCTTCTCCAGCAGTGACAGTTTCTTAAATAAAACAAGGAGCCTCCTCGGTTAAATTTATTCCTAATCACGTTTTTTGGTCACTTTGCTGATAGGTTTCGAACTATCTATTTCGAATTGTGAGTCTAGTGGTGTTCATTTCGTCTCCCAATAACAAATTGGATACTTAAATCAAAGTGTTCAACTCAAAACGAAGGCGCTCTTTCCTGTTTTTAAATATGATTTAACGCCATTTTACCCTTGCCAAATTCTGCCAATCCACCAAATTGCGAATTATTTTTATTAAAAGTTACATCATAAACTTAGTCTCTGTCAGGTTTCCGCTGATCTTTACTGCAGCCATTGAATAATGTAAAAGCTGACCCTCGTACGGGAAGTATTTCAACAACAAATATGCTTGCTTAATTCAAGAATCTCAAATTGCTTTTGCCGCAGTAATTTGACCTTGTTTGGTCTAAGAGCTAATGAGACAGCAAAATACGTAAACGATTATTTAATAATCAAAAGAAATTTGAGAGCTTTGCATGATTAATTTGACCCAAATGTGAGAAATGCAGCTGCCTCGGTGGGATTCGATACCACGCAAGCAAGGGAAAGGCTTTAATCCAGCCAACGCTGTATTCACTTGCGCTATGAGGCACCACCCAGAGCCACAATCTAAATCATACTTGGATCAAGTTACCCGCCCAGGCTAGTGCAAAGTATGCAATCAACCAATTCTGAAAAAAATGTGTAAATTCCCATTCCTGGCTTGAAGAGAAGTTATCAAAATCAGCACGTTTTCTCACCAAGACATCTCTTGAATCTTTTAATGGGAATTTTTAAAACTTTAACACAGTCCAAAGGTCCCACAGTCTTAACGTCATTCAATGGGCACCTGCGTTTTAATACCCAACTTGTGGAATCAAAAATACGGGCTTATTTTATTGGAGACTGTATTACAAGAAATTAATACCCAAATCACTACTGGACCGCGCTCAGGCGTAATCATACAGTTATTACCATGAAAACCCTGAATAGATACACTGAGAACCAACTGGGAAGCATTTGAATAAAGATGGAAGAACTAGAGCGTTCCGTATGTAAACGCGCTGCCGTTCTGGGTACCCTGACAAAAAACGAAAGACAAGAATTTAGCAGCTCTACTCAAACCATACGAAGAAAACATTTAGACAAAAAAAATCTTCACTTCTACAAAGGGGTCAAGAAATAAAGTAATAATCAAGTTTTCCAAAAAATCCTGATCGGTTCGTCAAAAACAATTCACCTATGCCACTCGATAAAATGTTGCACTATGCACTATCCCTAGGTCCAAAATTCTGCTTGCCTCGTTAAAAGCTAAGTCTAGTAGATTTAGAAAACAAATTTGAGAATCTGTGGAACCCAACTTACGACCTAAAGCCCATCTCCACAGAGAGTGTTCAACACTTTAAATAATCGCTGGTGACTTCTAGGTATCAGTACTTCCACAAAAAGACCGCAAATCCAGGGATTGCTTACAAAAGTACATGAACAGAAGTTTAAACAGCTTCAAGCGAATCAAGATATCTTGATAAATAGACTGGATAAGGGAACAGGCATTGTTATAATGAACAGAGCAGACTATGTAACGAAGATGCACACCATACTACCCAACCAGAAGAAATTCAGGGAGGTAAATAAAGAAAAGGATTGCACCGATGAATTAGAGGCACAATTGACTGACTGCTCAAAAAGACTCAATGCAGGTTGTTTTCAAAGCGATCATGACATCAAACGTCTTAGACCAGTAAGTACACTTATCCCGCAACTGTATGGTCAACTGAAGATCCACACGGAAGGTTTGCCACTTCACTTTTGGACATGCGAAACTCTCCTTATGCGATAACAGTGTGGTTAGCAGACAAACGTAAGTCTGTGTACGTTTTTTTGAGATACTTTCGAATTTATTGAAGATTTCGAAGACCTTAACGTAAATGGCATGCTGACGCTTCGTTGGTTGTCTCCTCACATTTTACAAACCGCCCCGTCACTGAGCTAGTCAATTACCTCTGTGAATTTCTATTGACCAGTCAGCAAGAAACACGAATACCGACAAATGCACTGGAAACATTATTCCTACGATGTACGTTAAATTTACATACGGCATTGTTATGGACTAACCACGTGGACGTCTCTTAGCCGATGTCTTTATTGGCAAGCTGGAGAAATTTCAGCTAGGCCACCAGATCAAAAAGCTAAGACACTACGACTGATACGTTGACAACATCTTTCCAATTTTCACAGAAGAAACAAATGTAGACGAAGTCTTAAACACTGTAAACTAAGCACATCCGTCGATCAAATTCACATTAGAGATGGGAAGAGCATGTTTACTCGTTTTCTTAGACGTCTATCTAAGCAGAAGACCTAATAGTAGCATCCGTAGGAGCGTAAATCTCCAATAGAAGTAGAATCTAGTCCGTTGATTCGTGCAAAGAGCTGAAAAAATATGTTTCGCAGATAGTATCGAGGAAGAGCTTGGAAAGGTCCAGAAACTACTACAACAGAACGGATACCCTGATCAATGTATTACAAAGCATCTTGTCGCAAGACCGGTGAAAGCTGTCAAGCTTACCTTGGAAAAGAAATCTCTATTCCTCAAAGTGCCCTTTCAAGGGGATACGGCTAGTGAACTCCTGAAAAGGCGCCTAAACCAAACCATCACACAAATGATCCCAGCAGTGAGATGTCAGATAGGGTTCTCAACCAAACCTCTTTTACGAGGCAAAGGTAAGGATAGGTTGCCAGATAAGACCATCCTTATGTGTATTTACTTATTTACTTGCTCCTGTGGAGCAGGTTATATTGGTCACTCGAGTCTGCCCATATCTTAAAGAACAAGAGATCACCTCCCAGCATGGCTGAGCAAAGGGGAAGTCCCGAGCATAAAAAGCGCCATCCTTGCACATATTGTTGACACCGGGCATATTGTGGACCCCAGCGAAAGCTTTCCATGTCATTTATAAGGTCGCAGCAAACTACTCCATGCCACTTGGTCAAAGTCTACTAGCAGCAGCAGAAGCGACTGCCATTAGGTTGAAGAAGCCGGTCTTTTGTGCAAAAAAGAACCTCGTACAAGCTCCACGCTTAGCTTGGCCAAGGGTCGCTTAACTGTTTACATTTCCCCGCACCATCTCTGTCCTCCCCTTCCCCTAGAACGGTTCTACCAAACACTTACTGCCACCTATCACACTGTTTCTCATCATCCTTCCCCTACGCACACTTCTCACATACCCCACAAAATCGGACGAACATTATCAATTTCATGTTTTAAAGTTTTACTATGCTCCAGCGTTAACCTATAACTGAACTAGCATAAACAGAATTTATCGAAAGCCGCGCGTCTGCTCGCCAAGTTCTCTTTTGAATTGTATAAAAGAAATCCGACTGATCAAATAAATTATTTAAATCTTAGTAAACCCCCTTATACGTTAATTGGGCCTTGTAGTAATCTGGTGTATCCTAGATAGGTTGCTAGGAGATCCTGCTTGGAAATTAGGTGAAATGTATCAGAATTAGTCGATTACATACGTTGCAATAGGCTGGACGGAGAACTTGACCCATGTGTGATTAAATTCGTGACTCCCACTAGGGCCTTATGGCGTAAATGGCTGGAGTGTTGGCGGTAAAAAAGCCTTTTTCTTGGAGTCATGCGTTCAAATCCTACTGATGCCGAATTATTTTTTTACTTTTGGGTAAAATGAAATGTATATCAGTTGTAGACGCAGCTTAAATGCATTCAGAAATTTAAAGTTAGCCTTTTACTTAACAAATAAAATCGATTTTCAGAGATTCCGATGACTTTTTGATTAAGTTTTGAAATGATTTTTGATAAATTTTCCAGGAAATAAACTTTCAATGCATTTTTATGTCATTATCATACATAAGGTTCTTTCCAAATACCCTTTTCATCATAAATTTAATTTTATGTTTTGATCACTGCTCAGCAAATATTATGTATGCTAAGAGTTATGGTTAGATTTTGTAAGGTAACAATAAGTTTCCACAGAGGCTGCACCTACAATTGGACTTATTTAAGGCTAGACCAAAGTTATTTATCGTTCAGCATTTCAGATAACTCGAAGGAAATATCTAGATAGGCTTTCTGTATGTTGTCGTTAGTTATCTAGGTGTGTGGTCATACTTATATTACAAAAAGTAAGAGGGGTTGCGACAGAATGCCCAAAATTCTCAAATGTGAATTTTTAGTAAAACCGAATTCGTTTTCAAATGAAAATTAATCTTGGAAACAACAGCATTCTGTAAAGCGAAAATAGCTGGGTATCCATAATGCTTTATGATTTCTTAAAATAAAATTTAAAATCTGTTCCTTGTAAGGCAGTACAAATCTCGGTGAATGGACGCTCACCGATCGGTTAAGGGATCTTTCGTCCCGTCTTGCCTTGGAACTCACACTTGAGCCCCACCAGCAGCCACACAACAGCTGCTATTATAGATAGATGCACATTATGAAAAAAAGGAAGTTTGAAATTACCATTGCTGGCTTATAAGCCGTCATCAAGCAGGCATATCAAACCCCAGGTGTTGTAACACCGAAGGCTCAAACCTGCAGCCTGTTAATTAAAGTTCTAATGCGCTACCACGAATACTCTACCACATGCTCCAGAGCTCACAAATATACACTGTCATCGCAAATAATTAAAATGAAATGTTTAAAGGAATGTTTATCTGGTTATGACCCACTGAAATTCATTTTTAGGCTTTATAACATAACCTATAATAGCAAGGCAGATTGCAATGGCTATTTTTCTGGCGTAGTAGCGATCAAAACAACAGCAATATGCAATTAAGTGTTTAACAATCTCTGAATTTCGAAGCAGTGACATGAAGTTCGACGTCCAGTAACCTAATCATTGAGCCACAAACTAACTGTCTCGTTGGTTGGGATTGAATTATATTACCAATGGTAGTATGACGCTCATCCAGGTGTGCCACACTTGGGATTGGATATGACTGGCTGATGACGGCTAATAAGCCAGAAATGGCCATTCCGGTCTCCCTTGTCTTTGTCGGTTCCATTCTATATATATATATATATATATATGATAGAATGGGAACTTGGAGTTGGCGAGCAGAACGAGGAAGTGTATAAACCTTTGTTCTTCAACTCATATTTTTAAATTAAAAAGATCACAATTGAAAAACTGGCTTTCAATTGGTGGGACAAGATATTTATTTAGACAAAGTTAAATGTATTGACTAAACATTTAATTCTTTACGTGTAAATGTCCGCACTTGGCGCCAATAATTTGAGATCGCAAACAGAGACGACATGAAATGTAAACGCGCAGACGTAAATACAGCGTTTGCTGTTGAAATGATCCAAAAACGCTAGACATTCTCTAGTTTCCGAAGTAGAATGGGGAAAATTGCAAATTGAATCTGCGCAGTAGGAGACCATGTGTAAAAGGCAAAAATAAATTAAAGCTCTGTTTGTATGTCAACTCCCAGCTTTATAAAAGCTTCGAATATCTTAAATGTGGCAACTGTTTGCCTACCGAAGCTGTCGCTTTATATGACTCTGTATTTCAGCTATGTTGAAGCCGGACGAATAATAATTACGGTGGCCTCCACGTAAGCCCCGATCAAAATGAACGACAGGCAAACCCATTTCCACAAAATTAAAATGGCCAATTTCACTGCTAAGTGCTAGAGTATAAGCACAAAAGAGGCTTGAATTTGGTTTTAAATTATGGAGCCATTGAAATAAAACATCCCTTACCAGCCTATATTACCTGCAGTGATAGAGTGAAAATAGTTTTTTGTTTCGGTATTCACTTCAGGTCATGCTCGGATAACCCAGCCACCCAAAGATGTTGCTGTTCTGGACGGCAATGATGCAATCTTCTTCTGTGGCGTCGATGGAAGCCCTACGCCCAACGTCAACTTCTTTCTTGACGGTCAGCCTGGTCGCCTCTCCAACGACATCGGGAAAATTGTGCCCGTCAATGGAGGCAGCCTGCTACGGCTCTTCAAGGTCTCCTCAAAGCAGAATGGCATGAAAATTGAATGTCTTGCCAGCAATCACGTTGGAAATGACAGATCATCTGCGAATCTTAAAGTATACAAGTACACAGACGGTTAGTCAGCATCTAAAACATTTGTTAAAAGTTACCATTACTTTTACACGGGACACATTTTTATTAACGAAACTCCTATAATTTTGCATTGAAAATCCTTTCAGAATTGAAGCTCTTTTTTTTGCAAAAGGTTAAATCGTATATTTGCTGCTTGGACAAGATGGCATTATAATTGGATGCCTTTTTGCCTGTGGCTAAAATTTGTATATTTTAAAGATAACAAACTGGAAAATCATCTATATAGGAATTGTAGAGGACATTTAAGAGAAGAATAAATAAAACCTTTTGTACATCTATTTAGAAAATATGTAAATTACACTGCATTTACTATCTCCAGATACTTATTTGGTAAACAAATGGGGATAAGCTGAAGTTTCGAGCAAATAGGACAACCACTGAATGTGGCTTACTTGCCATCATCAGCAAATCGGCTGTTGGGACCTCGAGAAAAGGACGAGGCTATGACAGTACAACGAGTCCACTACTCAATAGTTCAAGAGTAAGACATTTAACCAACGGGTCATTTATTTTATCCTCAGAAATTGCCACACGTGGTTTGGGTGTGACTCACTGATAATGGCTAAGAAGCAAGAAATTGCCCATGCAATCTACTTTGTTTTCATCATTACTTTTTCCTGTCTATGCTATTAGCTGCTGCACAGCTGCTTGTGGGACTCGAGATTGAGCCCTTAGTAGTACAGAAAGTGGTAGTCCTTAACCTAATCGGTGAGAGCCAATGTAGTTACGCTTGTCATGCCTGCTTCATGTTATGCTACAATTGAATATCTATCATCAGATGAGAAATAAAAGTTAAATGACACTGCAGACAAAGTCTACATCAACACCTCTGCTGGGCTTTTTATCCTTCCCAGGTGTTGAAAAACGGCACTAACTAAAGATGGGGCTTGGCGCTAGAAATACGTAAAACGTGGTAAAACTGGTGTAAGGTACAGTTATTATTATTTTTTAAACCTAATTAGTATTAGGTGATCTTAATCCGCATGTTCGTTACTTGACAACTGAGCATAGGACGCGTTGAAAAACTGCTTGAAACGCAAATTCAGCAGAAATGATTGATTTAATATATTTTAACCACCAATCCAGACTACAGACATACTTGCAAAACCTGCAACTATGGTGAATCAACTCACTAAATGGCTTTTCGAATATTGTGTTTATTAAGCAGTTAATCCACAGATGGTGATGGAATTTAACCAAAATATAAACATTTCCTTTCTGAACGAACCCCGGAAATTCTGTCCTACGCTCTTACATTAAGTTAAAAGGAAATTGAAACGAATGACCTCTCTTGAAACTTTTAAAAGCAAAATTATTTTTGATAATATAGAGCAAGTCCTCTATGTGCCGATTACAATTTCTCAAATTCTTTGCCGTGATAGCAATAGTTTCGGATGGGTGCCACATATTTTATTTCTTCACGTTTTCCCTCATCACTTATTGAGTTATTGGAAACGCAGACAGTTTCAGTTTAGTTAACATTTGCTCGATTTCATAACAGTAGTATTCATTTAAATCTATTTGCGAATTTGGAATAAAATTTACACCCACAGAATCTCACAGTCTGATTTGTTTTTATATCGGCATAGGGGCCTGTTTTCCAGGTGAATTTGTGTGAAACCATTCTAAAAGGTTTGGTTAGGACTCGGATGAATAAAACGGTTTCCGGCCTCCATGAATTTTCTAATCTTTTGAGGTATTGGGCTTGCCTAAACGGACTATTTTTTAGGCTGCTGAGCAAGCATTCTCCGTAGTGATCAGGCAGCAGTTAGAAAGAATAGGTAACGTAATTTGAATCTTTTAAAAAAGTGCAAAAGTAAACATTAAATTGCCATCCTCTGGCAATTTTGCCTTCCCAAAAAACAGATGTCCCCTCAGGATTTCCCAAATTCACCATCCCTCCGAAGCCGCTCTCAGTTGACGTTGGCAAACGCGTGCGGTTGGAGTGCGAGGCAGAAGGTGAACCGCCGGTCGCATTTTTATGGCTCAAAAATGGCGTACCCGTTCAGAATTCCCCTTTGTCAAGCGCCAAGGAGTCTACGCAAATGGCTAATATTATGTCACAACATTATGAAGGTACATTCATATTTTATAAAGCTGACATATTTATATGTTTTACATTAAAGCCGTCAATTTTTAAAAAATATCCAGAGGATTTAAGAGTTTCAAATTAGGGCTCATGCAAAGAGTACAATGGATGACGTAGACTGCGAGCGTATAACTCAGATGCTTGATTTAATAGTAGCCAGACATCTATGCGTTCACAAACGTACAGCGATGTTTCATCTACTGTTACAAACACGGCTCACAGTTTTTTTCAAAAAGACCAAATGAAAAGTAAAACTATGAACTGTAACTGAAAAACGTGAACGACAATGCAGTCTTGTTTTGCATAAGCATGACTTTTCATACCCAGAAGCACTTAACTATGCATAAGGATATAAAATATATAGAATAAAATAAATAAAATTCAAAATATAATACGGAACAAAACTTTTCACAAAAATGTACTTTTTTCAATATCAACTATAGAAATTGTTAGAACGTAAACGTAAATCTCAGATAAGGAGGAGGAAACGTCGCTTTTATCTAATTGATTGTATAGTGAGTTCCGGCCAATAACCGATCACACAATCACGATTTTGGCCATAGTTTCTTTCAGAACGTAGCATAGAGTAGATTATTTTATTTCAGGACATGTCAAAGGAAATACTGAAATGTGTTTTCGATTCGAACTCCATACTCAAATAGTGTTGTCTAATTGTCGAATCACATAATCCCAAGATATTTCAGTAACGTCAAATGACTAAAATGTCACATGCATTTTTACCATTGATTGTTGACGCCATACTGAGTACAATTATATGATAAAGCAAAAAGTGACGGAAATCTTCTTTCTGATATGGTTTTGATACAAAATTATGACTTGAAGTATGAATGCTCTTTGTTATTTCTGTTTTATAATGCAGAGAAACGTGTGAATTTCCTTAAACAGAATGTATTTAGCACGTATTTTGCAAGGCTTGTATGTGAGCATAACGGCTGGTAGAGATACATAAGCAAGTATATATGTTACTGAAACGTTCATAGAAGTACAAATCCATATAAGAAAGATTATTTCGTTGCATTTTTTCTGAACAATAAAGTTGTTCTCATAAAGGCGTACAAAACAAAGGTAAAAAATCTATTACATTTAAGCAGTCATTTTTTACTAAGCTTGCTTTTTGAAGATCAGAAAGTAGAAATTTGTTCAAACGCTAGCATCCTGACATGAGTAAAATATCTTTCAATTATACTGTAGGATAATTAATATTACATCCCTTCTTAAGTAATGAGATCAAATTGGAAGCACATTTCGTAAATTTGATTGACATTTCAGAACACCGAAAATAAACTCCAATACCGGCTTACGTCCGAAGATCTTGTACCTCAACACAGTTTACTCACGCGAAATAATTTTAGAAGCTGGATACGCTTTATTTTGAAAGCATCATTCAACAATTTTAGAAAATGCTTAAAATATCTAGAAAATTTGGCAACAATATGCCAATATGTAAGACAACATATATTATGTCATTTATTGCAATATTATTTTATATAATGATCTAAAATTCTACCATAGATTTGTTAAAACATTTAACCCATCATTTCACCTGCTGCTGAATCACACCAAGATATCTAAAAGTCACTTTAATAGATACGGTCTGATATGTTTGGTTTTAAGGTAGTGTAATAGGAGTTGGTTGCGGGATGACTAGAGTTGATCAAGCGATATTTGTAAAGGACTCCATATCAAACTTTTATCTGCACTGTTAAGAAGTTAAATACCTACATGCCAGCTGTTTATGGGAGCCTTTTCTACTATGTTTAGCAAATTGAAGACAATGAAAATTAGTTAGCATAGAAAACTGATCCATTTTCCAGTGGAACTTAAGTTACCAGGATTGATAATAAAGTTTTTAAGCAGAACTTTCCATTTGGAAAGTAGAATGAGACAGACGCAGGATAAAGAAGCGACTACCGGCTTTCATTTTTACATGACCAGCGTGAAAAAACAAGCTACCGAATATAAAAATGTGGACGTTTTAAGTCCCTACACAGATAATTCTTTCAGAAAATTCAAGCTTAAGTTAACAAAATTTGTCCTGAATACTTAAACGGGGTATAATAAGCGACTGGCCAAGAACAAAAGTAAAAATGAACGTATGTTTAAACTTCATGTGTCAGAAATATGACTTTGGAATAACAAAAACAATTTTCAAAAGGCTTCTGGTCTAAATATTTATCTTTTCCAACACCGGACATTTAAACGCGTTGCCTAATTAATGCATGCATGCCACTTATACGCATCAACTTAAATTCCTGCGTTCGCACTTAATATTCTGGCTTCCACTCTATATCAAGCATGGCTACTGCATAAGGCAAGGGTCACAAATACCGTTTTTTGATAAATTGTGTCAACAGGAAGTTTTAATTCATTTACTTACAACCAGCATAGTATTCAGGATGGAACGGGCGTTGTTTATTTCACATCGGATCTTGATTTTGGTGGGGTGAAGTTTTGGAGTAGTGTTCCGGTTAAATTACCGTGAAATTGAGATGAAAACGAAGCTTCGTGGTACTACTTGACTTATTCTTGATTGAACGCATGTTCAGATTGCAGACGTTTACTCAAAATCTTTGCCCTTTATGACATACATTTTAGTTTACCTCCTTGGAGACTTTTTCTGATATATAAATGCGGAGTGGGACGTTTGTGCTATATATGCAGAAGATTTTACGGTCCATTATGTGATTGTCCACAACAACTTCTCTACATATCACCTTAACCTTCCTCGGGAAAGAAGCCTTCTGAAAAAAAACTTTATTTTATAATTATGCACACCAATCTTTGCAACTGGTAGATAAATATTTAAATGGTCGGCTTAATGTAAGCGCTGCATTATACCACTGAAAAATCATTTTTCCGAAGTAAAATTATCTCCTAACATGCATCAACGTAATATTACCAATTTACAATTACTGAACTCCTATGAACTCATATGAAGAAAACTTAGGAATTTGTGAAAACGCTTTAGTGTGTTAACGTTTAAATTGATGCAATACAAAGCATTTATTGAATTATCATATAGGTTGGTTGATTTTAAAACTTTCCTTTTCCTTGCAAGAATCTAATTTACTTTATTTTTTAACAGCTTTGGTGAATAAATTGGAAAAAACCCAATTGACATTTTAGTCATCGCGTTTTCTTCAAATTGGATTTCTTACTTAAGATCCATTGCCCTATAATAATGAACGCGAATACACAAACATTCGTGAATGAAAAGTTTATGTTAGACCACGAAACATGCATTACAGTCGTACGCGTTTAAGAGTTAAGAATCATGCTCAGTGAAAAGTTTACACTTTAAGTTCTTTCTTGAAACTGCCATCCCCTTTTTTATGTGACTGCGCCTAAACGGGAATGGATCTCGCATTCGGAAGTGATTACCAGACTCGTTTTATGCCGCTCCATACAGAGCCTATCGGAGGTCCGGTTCTCTAGATAAACTCTGCCCATCCGGCAATCTTTACTTTCGCATGTATTCGAGCAGGTATGCCTGATAAATCTGACTGTATTTAGGATTCGGAAACCTGATTCACGAGAAGCATGATTTTCGCTGGCCCAAAGTTTCGGTTTCAAAATTGGATAAATTATTTATGCTTACATCAGATAAGGAGTAAGGTTTGCACAAATGCTGCAATTTATTTGAAGACATAATTTATTACGAAGATGGAAGACGAAAAAATATTTACATGCTTGTTTTCAAGGAAATACATTTGAATTCAAATGGGCATCAAAAATAAAAATAGAAACGGCCATGCTACATTAGTTTACATTTATACAGAGCGTAGTTTTTGCAGGAGGCCGGAAATAAGCTCGTTCTTAATGCAGCATCTTGAAGTGACTGGAATATCCTGGGATTATGCTGTTTGATAATTGATACTAGAACAACTCTGAAGGACTTACGCATTTAAAAGTCGTTTTTCATGCTTATTGGTGTTAAGCAATCCGTTTTTAGATGTTGATAACTGGTGGCATTTCAAAAAGTTCACCAGCATTGAAACACAGCAGCCGTAAAAAAACAACGCTTACACGAATATAGTTATTTTAATTAAATAAACGGTAGTAAGGATTATATCACCCTCAATATGAGTAAGCTACTCCGAGTTATACCACGGGAATCTTCCTGCCATTCAAACTTGTTTCTATTTATTGGGGTAAGTTAGGGTGTTGGGTACCAGTGTGTTTGATCCTACGCAAATCTATTTTCCTTTAAATTAATTCATGCCCAGCTCGCTGGCACTGGACCATCTGCTGGGGCATGTGGAAGTGTTAATCGCTTATGACGGTCGAAATGTCATCAAATGGAAGTTAAAGAAGCAAGCAGATTCTTTGTCTAATTGAGCTAATTAGGAAGACACAGGCAATGAACTTGCATGTTAAACGTTCAATACAAATCGAATGTACACAAAGTATTGGATTATGTTCCATAAATGAACCAAACCGAGACGAAAAATCAAGATTTTATTTAAAAATGGCAAATTAACCGAATGCTTAAACCAGTAAGGTTGTATCTGGTGTCACTGTTCGCAGCCAAAACTACATTTAAAAAACATAAGGGACTTACTGCGGAAAAGAAGCTGCCGGAAGATAAGACTGGCCCACTCATTTATCAAACTTTGACTTTGCCTGTTTAAGCCGCCGCAATACATGAACACATGCTCAGGGTCGATCAAAAAAAGGCTAGATCACATTGAATGTCGACAGATTGTATCGCTTGAATACCGCCCCTGGAAACGTTTACCACGCGTCCACGATGCCCCTCCCAAAAAGAAATCTTCTTTGACAATGATGCGACTTTTATAAGTCAATGCATCGACAAAACAACCGCCCAACACAAAAACGTTGGCGGTAACATGGAGACAACTAAATGTACTGTCAACAAAGACCTACTAGTAACATTCGGGGTGCATTGCAAACACATCTTCAATGACTCTCATGGCATGATTAAGTCTGTCACAACTAAGGATACATTTCTGCAATATATAAATCTAAATGCATAGTGCGGTACTTAACAGAAAAGTGTGCTTAAAGCGGTTTCTACTACTGAAGTATTCATTTATACCTCTTTACTGAAGTGAGCCGTACGAGTTTTTAGTGATATCGCAGAGGAAAACAAAAATAAATCGGAACTGGAAATTTCGTAACTTAATCTTTTTCCTGTTTACTGTGTACTGCCTGAAGTTAAATTAGCACCTGGAGTATGATTTTATTTGAAATCAGTTAGTTTTACCTGTTTTGGACATGATGGAGTGGCAACTTTGTTCATCAATAAAGTACCTTTAAGCTTTAATGTATGTTAACTTGTTAGTATTGCAATCCAACACCATTTTCATGTCTAATTTATGTTTTATAAACGTTGGTGAATATAATAGTTGTTAAGCTTCCAGGAGAATACCTTCTAATCACATGTTACAGGGCCGGACAATTACACAAAATCAACTGAATTATACATGGTTTCTCTCAATTCTACGGAAATTCACGGCTAGTAAATTTGCACACACTGAATAAATCCTGAGATTATCATCAATGCAACAGTTCTTTGTCAGTTTTTCTGTAGATATGTGATGAGCTACGTTGCCTAACCATGTCCTAAGATACTGTACCATCTTAAGCTTTAATATGGCAAACCCTTAAAACTGCAGTATATTTTAAACTTTTATTAAGTGCCTGTTAATGCAGCAAACGCCCACCTAAGAAGAAACGCATATTTTGTAAATATTTCAGGGCGCTCGAGCTTGGTGATTGAGAATGTGGATGTCTCCGACGATGGTCAATACGAATGCTTGGCTTCCAATGCCCACGGAGCAATCCTCAGTGCCGCAGTGCAGTTACGAGTCCGAAGTAAATAATTTATCAGTCTTTTATAAGAAAACATAAACGCTGAAACGCAATTTCAGTTAGAATATACTACTTAAACAGTTTTGTTATATTGTTTATTGTGCAGCAACATCCAAAGATATTCCAGTCAACTGACGATGCTGGATTTCAAACGGGCTTCCGTCATGTCACGGGAAAATAGTTGAATTAGTTAAAACGATAAAAAGACGTTAAATTTACATTCATAAAGCATCGTTTCTGTCCATTTATTAATGCTGTTTGTAAATGTTACGACATATGTCCTAAAGGACATCTCAATAATGCATCACATCGTTAAATTTTCCTCACACCAAAAGTATACAGTTTGCATTTTTTAATCTTTTAGAAATTTGTTTTTAAAATGAAAGAATTTAAAACTTTTTTTTAGACCAAAAGCTATGCTTTCCTAAAGTCTTAATTTAAAAATTGAATACAATTTTTCACCAAATATACAAAATAAACTTTTGGCATATTTTGCTTTTAAACACCATTTGATTTTATAAGGACATCAACATCAGTAGGAATATATGCACATTTCTACAGTAGTATTTGTACCGAAGTCAGTTTTTGTGGGTAGCCTGATATGAGCTCACTGTAAAGTCGCTTCTTTGACTGAGATAGCTTGGGATTATTCCAAAAGCTAATTAATTTTATACTACTCTAAAATCAATCTTTTATAATCGAACCTTATCTTCAAAATTTCATTGAACACATCCACGGTATTTTAAAAGGTAGTTTTGTACTATTTATTGACATAAGCATAATCTTATATTATGTTTTGGCACGCCTTTAAATAGACGCTTCAATAGGGTTTTTCCGGTAGCCTGCATAAATCATACTCGTTTAAAATGACTGCATAAATTTTATACATTGTTCATCATGTTTCGGTGTGCCTGCAAATTCAACCACCATTTGTAGAAAGCCTTTTAAAATTACCGATTTATAGTATATATCCTCTAATTTTCTAAAAACTGGTATGCTTTGGTGAGAAAACATTTAAAATTTCCTCAATTATTTTAAGTCTTATAGGCCCTTATTAAAATGCATGCATCATACTTTCTATTGAAGACAAATAATTCGTACTTTTAAAGTAATAAAATGTACCATGTATTATCGAAAAGCGTGCGTCACGACAAAACTTTATTAAAAAGCTTGTAGACGCAAAGGAAAGGTGTTTTTTGTTCAGATATATCATGGTTGTAGAAGATCGCATTGATAGAAACTATGTGAAACGACTTATAAAATAGATTGCCTAAGTAGTTTTCATAAGATCTGATACGTGAGTCATTTTTTTAAAAAGTTTTTGGCTTGGTGAGGGCATAGAAAATCAATGAGAAAACCATACTGCTGAAACATATATTTAAGCCAGTAATTTTTGCTGTCTGACATAAAGACGCAAATTTCAAATTGGCTTTCTGGCAAGAATGAAGACAAAAATCAGCTGTTCAGTCAGTCGTTTGTTAGATAAATCATTTCTTTTACATTTTCGATAATGCAATTAGAACCTGCAACGTCCTCCAGCAGCCAAATACTAACCGAGTTGATAAGTTTTATTTAACAACAGGTGGCTATCTTTAAACAACAAAAATTTTTAACATTCCGTCCGCCGAAGGGTTTTGGTCTGTGGGCGTGTTTACGAAGGAATAAGATTATCTTTGATATGACGCAATAAATGACAGGCAACATTGTTTACATTAATCACCGGAGGTGTTCTCAAAAAGATTTTGAATAAAATAGAAAAGAATTAATAAACTATCTTCTCAATCTTCTGTGGGAAGCTCCAGAATACACGCAGACAGCTGGCTGTTCTGTTGGAAAACAAAGGCGTAAGAAACGGACACAGTACTGACGGGACTCAGCTGACAAAATGTCTCAAAGTCATTCAGCCATCATTAGGAAAATTTCGTAGCCCTAAAGAGCCAGACGATGTTTGCGGTTTGCCTCTCTTAGACAGATTCAATCGCAGTGTAATAAGACATACCTGTGATTGCATTCGTTGAACCAAATGTCTATTCATGGCACGAAAACGGGGGAAGTAAGCGTGATCACTCTAAAGGCGGGTTTTGCATTATTCCCAGAGCAGAATTCGTAACAGCATGCAAAAAACCAGAAGTAAATCCTCATATGCGAAGTTTTGTCGTTGTTGAGAACGTTTGATGCTCGTGTTTTTTAAATAACTGGCATCATTCGGATAACGGCCTTTGGAGACGAGGTAACCTTAGCCAAATTAAATTAATTTGCACTATAAAGTGATGGCAGCTGCTAATACGTGAGCAGTTAGAATTGGCAATCAAACTTTCCGTGTCACCTACGGAGTAGACAAGTTGTATACGGTCCTTTCATAATTGCATGTGTTGTATCTTCTCTTCGAATTTATGAAGTCGATAGTGTGCATGTGTTATAAAGGCTCCAAAAATTTGATAGCCGCAGACGTGAAACATTCGCTTAATTGCACACTTCAACATTGTCGAACATAAATTAAAAAAACAAGCTCGGCGTTTCTGGCTTTCTTGGTGGTTCACATAACCAACCGTTTAATTTTGCCATCTACCAATTGTTTTGCTGCCTTTGTTGCTCTGGGTGCTTAGATCAATTGTCTTTTATGCATTTGGTGAATTCCGTCGCGTTTCCTGCTTTCGATGCCCTAATATATCTTCCACATCGTCTTAAGCGTTTGCAGTCGTCAGTCCTTTAGACGTTGTTTGAGAGAATACGAATTCGGTGATGTTGTCCAACTTATAACACGAAACTTAAGAATCAGGGAGGAGCACACGACAATCGAATGTTTATTCAGATCGAGTGACGACGTCTTCCACGTATGCAGCAAAGGCTGCAACAGGATTCTTTTTAGCACCATGACTGCCGAGTTTGACATACTTGCAGCAAAACGCCGATCTCGATAACATATTACCAAAGAAGTAGACTAGATGTCTGGAAAAAAGGGTTTCGACAAGTGCATGCGTATTCAAAGCAGTCTTATGCTCCATTTTTGTAGAAATTGTCCCTATTAAAAAGCACAGTAACTAGCTAAAGCCCAGGTCCATGCTGCCTGATATTCTGTCACTCCATGGAACACCTACGAGGGTTTAAGCCTATCAGTGGGTACCGAAACGTTCCTTATGTGTTTTCGGTTTGATACTTCAGCTTTAAAATTACACCTTTTTAATCTCTTCGGATATTCGTTAGCTATCTCGGCGTTTATCAATCGGAATGAATTTTTTGGATCAGAATCTCAGCAAAACTGGAACTTTAGCTAGGAGGCGTGCTGTCAATAGGATAAAGAGTCTATCAAAAAATTATGCAATTAACTGTCTTTTGGTAATTTTTGCATACTACGCAGTTATACCGCTAGCGTTCATGGATTTAGGTCCAAATATTCCTAACTTTATTCGGAGTGTGCTTTTAAAGTTTCATTCCAATTTTCCAAGGGTCTAAAAGCTCAATTATTCATCAATTTCTGTTTTCGTTTTCTGCACAGATCTCAGACAGTTAATCAAACCATTATCTTGCTGGCCACTTTAGACACATATTACACACCGATCATCTTGGAGAAACAGGACAAAGTGGAAGTTCGACCGGGCAAGGGCGCCAATTTGACCTGCACGGCCACGGGTAACCCTAAGCCGCAGGTCAGATGGCTTACCGATCAGGAGAGAACGCTGACTGACAGCACAGAGGGCAAGGCAATGCTCTTTCTCACGGACGTCACTGAACCACGACGTTACATATGTGAAGCAAACAACAGTTTGGGAACTGTTCAACATCTGGTCAGAATTGAAATTTTAGGTTAGCCATCTCACCGTCTCTAAATGAAATTTTCCCAATGAGTGCTAAGCATATAGCATCGCAGATCTTATTAAGTAAACGCAAGTTCAAACGATGCAAAGAATATAAAGCATAGGTACTATGGGCAGTTTCTGAAAACGAGAACACTTACAGTCGGTTAAAAGCAAATAGCCGTACAGGTGTACTTGAAGTTTTCTTCGAATTGTCTACCGATTCGATAGATCACACGAGTGGAACTTGTTGTTAAAACACGGAGTAATCAGTCACGGTACTGATTAATTTGAAGAGGTGTACCTTGTAGTTCGATGGCGTAGGTGACGCCGGTGTCAACTGCACGATTCCTCACTTTGCCATAGTCTGGCTAACCAGTCAATGTCCGTTATAGTAGGCAAATATGGCCGAATAAAGCATAAGAAGAAGTTGAGATTTTAAGAACTTCACAGATGACACTTCTTTAGAAAGTACGCAGAAATACGCAGAAATCAAAATTAACTTTCTACATCTCAGGAAGCCCACCTTTTGTTTATACCATAATGCATGGACATTTCGTGATACTGTGACCTTACACATCACAGGAAAGGATTTCTCTGATTGCGTTACATAAGCCAATAATTGTCTCTCAAAATTATCTTCTGTCTCTGAGTTATAACGAAAAGTATCAAATTGTCACAGACCAAAACTCCAGTGTAGTATCAAACATCAACAAATTCTCTGGCTTTCAGCCTATTTTGTTACCTTTAGTGCCAGAATGTCATTAACCTGTTGTTAATTATAAATTGATAGAAGTCATACTCACAAATTATCCTCCCCCATGCAAGAGGCGATGAAATAGAAAAAAAATGAAATGTGGAAATCTCTTTTTCAGTCAATGGTGCTCATCTGGTTACTTTTGTTAATTCGGAGACAATCATATATATTGTCAGCATTATTTTTTTCTGTATGATGCTTTCAGTCTTAGGTAGAACGTTATAGATGTAAGGCAGGTGGGTGCCAACTGGAAAGCCTGCTATTTATCTACACTAACTTACACTGCTCGGACCTCGCTAGTTTATTTGCTATTTTGCTGCCCGGTATTTGATAAACAAAGTTAATTAAATTTCTGGGTATAAGAAGCCACAATAAACCAGTCAAAATTATACGGCAAATACTCGATCAAACATTTTCGAAAATCACTGATTGCCCCTGGAACACATTTGGCATTATAGGACTGATTTGACATGTAGAAAAGCATTCTGCTTTCGTGGGTTTTCAAGTCAGTGCAACATAGGGATAAATGTAGACTGAAGAAAGAAAAACGATGGTACGGTCGCAGTACAAAGGCACAAGCCGTGGATTTCCAATCAAGAGGTCGTGGGTTCGAGCCTCGGTTTTTGCCTCATGTGGATTTGGGTATTGCCGGTTAATAACGGCTTATACGCCAGAAATGGCCATTTCAGTTTTTCTTGTCTTTGTTGGCAATGTTTCTCTGCTGATAATTCTAGCCACCATGCGGCTGCTGACGGGGATCGCGTATGGATCCCAAGGAAGAATGGAACCAGTGAATCCCGTAACCGAACGGTGAAGCGTTCCTCCGCGATGTCGATATTCCCGACATTGAGATATTACTAAGTCCTTAGCTCAATGGTAAAGATATTGACATCTTATCAAGTGATCTTGGATTTTAGCCTCATGTAGTTCCCCACCTGGAGATTCCTATGTCTGGCTGAAAGCGTGTACTAAGCCGTAACTGACTATTCCAGTAACATTGGTCTTTGTAGACCCTTTTAAGTTCGTGGTAACTTCGCCCTCTGGTAGGTGGCGTAATCATTTAGAAGAAAGACAATATGGTTTTTCAGCCGTCCCAATTCTCTGATAAAATTAGCTTCGGAGGCATCATTTGACTACATTTTTGAATCTGTTTAACGCAAACGACTGCTATTTTTCGGGAAGAATTCGGTGTTCAGATGCAACTGCACTGTCAGTTTAATCTGCGTCTTATTTTCCTCATACCGAACGCAAAGTAAATTATCTTGTAAAATGGTTGAATTCTTCCAATAATTGCGGACACGGCTCCCATAAGAAAAAGATTATCTCTGTGCCAAGTTTGGTTTTTAATTTAAAGTAGCTCCTCTGCGCAACAGAAGAAGGAAATAAGTATTTTTCGTCTAATAAAATGTCGGCAATGCTTACTGGACATGCATTACAGTTAAACAAACCAAATTTTAATACTTCGATATTTGCTTTTAAATATGAGATAGACTGAGGTTTCATTGTAATTTATATAATTTCCATGGTTAAGACATGTACGTGCCTAAAAAGCGTTTTGGGTCTTTGGGCATTTTCGAAAAGATTTACCTTTGGAGATCGAATGATTAAAGCGTGAAGGTTAAGGTTTATTTTTTGTGAGAAAATTTATTAGCTTCATATATAACGCTAAAATCTTAGTAATGATCCGGTAATATACGATCCCTAATGATATTTTCAAAAAAAGGCAGGTATGCGTGAGCTGCCTGGACACTTATGCATACATGCGGGGCTAATTTCGATGCGTCGATATCCGAAAAAATAGCAAACTATGTTGCATTTACGTACATTCTTCAAGATCGCTAAAAGTGGCATTTAAAGTTCATGAATGAAAATAATGGATCGTATTTGTGGAGAAGCATGGCGCTTGGATTGCACTATTTTTCCAACAGAAAGCATATATACAGGTCAAAATGCATAATGTTTATTGGACGTTTACATATTGACAAGAATATCGTTTTGGCTTGTTTACAACGTTAATTGGGTAGAGTAAACATTAAACTGCACGGGGTTTGGAACGCAGCAGTGGAGATGTCAGTGAAATTCCAGCTATCGTTTCCGCATCCAGTAACTGAATCCATCAAAATTCGGAGTATGCCCTGTCCGCAGGATTATCTATTTTATAAACAGAAATTTTCTTGAAATTGGATGAGAGGTGTTAATTGACACGCAATTTTTTTAACAACACGTCATTAGTTCGGTTTTGTCTGACTGATGCCTAGCCCTATGAAAAACAAGACAGATGATTGGTAAAGTCAGTGCGCTGTCTTTAAGGGCTTGGATGCGCTGACAAACAAACGATGAAGCAAATGGGCAACATCTATCTGCAGTATTTAAATGTAAAAATTAGCATCCGAAATGTGGCATCAATAGGTCCACTCTTGAGACCCGAGATATGTCAGCATGTTGGAAAAATTGCAGATAGGGTAGTTCTAATCAAAACCCTTGACATCTTTTTCTGAATAAAAACTGCGAAAATAATTATGTAAGTACTCCTACGACTGAGGTGTAATTTTTCAAAACAGAGGTTTATTGACCTAAAAAATTCAGATTCACAAGCGAACGAATCAGAAAAGGCAACAATAACTAGTTAAGATGAACATCCCGGTAACAGTATTGAGGGCATGCAGCCGACATACAAGTCATGTTTAGTAAATCCTCATTTATCACAAATGATGATAGCATTTGGTTTGATGGTTGCTTCTACCTTCGCATCGGGGACTTTGATTGAAGCAATTTAATCGTAAGTGTGACAAGTGATGTAATAATATCTTTGTACGTTTGTACGTTCGTTTGATTTACCTAAGCATGCAGCGGTTCATCACTGAGTATAGAGGGAGCAAGTTTATTGCACGCGTAGGTCGGTCGATGTTAAGATAAGAACGGCTTACGTATTTGGCGGCGCACTGCTTACCAGAACTGGCCAGCTTTCTGGCCCCATGAATCTTCGAAGTGTTTTTGATTCCCATGGAATAATCCGCGACCGAGATTGAATGCCAAATTTCTTTAATAATGCTGCATTTTGGATCGTAGTCTTCTAAGGGAATCATTCAGTTTTACCAAGACAGTTGCTTCGAGCGCGAATAAAACAAACATATGAGGTAAATCAGTCTTTCCGAAAGATCTTATTTCCTTTACAACTGCTTCGTAAAATTTGTTTTTCTCTTGAATGACAATAAGGTCGTGAGTGGAAACTTCAAGTTCGGTTTGGTGTAGAGAGAGAAGCAGATAGCATCTAAAATTTGATTCACGGACAGTGACATGCAAAACGCTATTTTGCGTGTTATCGTACATACTTTCGGACTTAATATCAAATTTTCTATAATCGACACTGTAGCCCACAAGGCATTATGGAGGTCAGGAAATTTCATAATTAATTGACAAATAAAACCTTACTCAGTCTCAATCTGTGACCTGTCGCAGGAAAACGTGTGCCATGCACATGCTTACTGCTCAGGCGTCTAGTTGCGCAGAAAAAAGTATATCTTAGTGAGTCAGAATTTAAAATCAAGTTTTTCGATTGCTGACTGCAAACAAAATATACCTATGAGTGCGTTTTTACGTGTCATATAATACATTGGTATTGCTCGATTGCTTGATAACCTGAGGCTTTGACTGTATCTAGAGTTTCAATATGGTAAACATTTCTTTCAACTTGTCTGCCCCATAAATGCCGTTTTATCTCAGATCTCGGTCCCAATGATCAGCCTTTTCCCGCTTCTTTTTGTAGGTCTTTGACACATGCTGGTGTTGGTTTCTGAGTCTGTTTTTCTTCACGCAATATAGTTGAGAGCAGGTGTGCGTGCGTGTGTGTGTGGGTCATCAATACCCCCAGTAAGGAATGGTGGGTTTTACGTGGGTAAATTTGCTGTGATTGGGACTTGCGTAGGCATTTATCTCACTTGCCCTATCTTAATTCCCTGATTCGCATACTTAAACGGCGGCAGGCCAAAAAAAGTTAACGTGGAGTGGTTTCGAGCGAAGTAACATGGAACTTCCGTCAGCACCTGCAAACTGCCTGCTGTGCATCCAGTCCACGTGAAGCAAACTGCATTAAATTTGATCTCATGGGACAAGTGAGTACCGTTAGCAGTCCGTCAGCGATCATCTATGAATGTTACTATTCCAGATCTTAACCGATATGAAAACCAGCTCGTGGCTTAGTGATTACAGCGTTGCATCTCTGATCGACAGATCGTGGGTTCGACCCTTGGGTGAGGCACCACCTGGGGTCGTATATGACTGGCTGAACGGATGATGACGGGTAATAAATCATAACTTGTCATGCCCTTGTCTTTGTTTGCATTTTTCGACTGCCCATTAACAATCCTATCATCAGTAAGTGACTAATAATTGGTCATGACTCAGCTTTGTTCTAAAATGTAGTACAGTTTAGATAATAATTTTCAAACCTCTCAAATTGTAAATGATTTTACACTTTGTTTTTAGCACAGTCGTAAGAAAACCACTAGGCCACTGCTGAAATAGATTATTCATCAATGCGTTGAAATGAGCTGATTGTGTTGTGTTTTGGTCATCATTATCACCATCTCCACCACCACCACCACCACCGCTATCATCATCATCATCATCATCATCACTAGCAGCCCACTGCACAAATTCTCCCTCCCAGTTAATAAAATGCGCTTATTTTAGCCATTTAATCGCACTGTATTCTGTAAAATGTACCAAAATTTAACCTTCGTAAATATTTTTCAGTTCATCGTGGTACGTACAGATCAGTTATCATACCTTATTTCAATCGGTAGATATTTTAGTCTTTATTCTTATACGTCAATTTCTTTTGCAGTCTTAATCGTGGTATCACGCCAGTGTAACCTGTAAGCAATAAATTTCGCAAAGTTTTTTCATGCACATACATTAAAGAATCACTAAATTACGTAATGTAATTGATGCTGACACGTTTATGAGTGTGTTGGATATGTTAACCAGGCTATTCTTCCTTTTAGACAGAGAAGAAATAAAATTTTGATAATTTTCTTTATATTTAAAATGTAAGCCAGAATAGGACAGTGACTTTGCATTCAAAATCTGAAGGATATTTGCACGAAA
Source organism: Schistocephalus solidus (assembly GCA_017591395.1). NCBI lineage: Eukaryota > Metazoa > Platyhelminthes > Cestoda > Diphyllobothriidea > Diphyllobothriidae > Schistocephalus > Schistocephalus solidus. The sequence goes on along the minus strand of WEDG01002927.1, from coordinate 106,584 downwards.
TTACTTGAATGGTAAAAGAGGCTTTCCCTTCGGTTAAGTGCCACTGTCTGGATTTTCTGATGCACGAACTACGAACGTACGATCCAAGATCCTATGAAACGCTAGACCATGACAGAAGGCATTTTATTAAAAATTATTTGAACCATGATTGTTTACTTTTTAGAATGATTAAGTAAATGTGCAGCATAAGGTGGGTGGCGCACATCATGAGTCTTAAATTTTACAGCCGGAAATATTATTTCAGTCACGCCAATAGGCAAGGTTTTTAATGTGCGATATTCAGGCCGCCATTAAGTACCGAATTCGATAAGAAAAACTAGTCGGCTTCTCAGTTTGCTTGATAGGGATTACTCGAATGGCAACCTAAACTGGACATAAAAAGAGGAACCGCCCGTTATATCTGTGGCTTTCAACCAAATTACGGAATAATATGGTTAAAGTTAAGGCAGAGTTTAGGATTCAGTTAAGGGTTGGGGATGAACTCCGATTTGGGGTTAAGGTTAGGAGTAGGTTATTGGATATGGTTTGGGTTCCTGTTACGTGTAAAAGTAAGGTGGTGGTTAGGGCTAGCGTTAAGGTTCAGGTTACAGTTTGGTTTCGTATTAGGGTTATTGTTAGGGTTGATACACAGGAATATTTACGGCTTCTATAATCTGCCACAAGGTCGCCTCCTTAAATAGGCGCGCGTTCTTATTTCTGCCTTTTGTTTAGGCGACCATAAAAGACATTCTTTCCGTTTGCTTTACTCCATTTATTTTAAATGTTCACTTTATCCACGGGCTTACTTAAAGGAGGCTAAAATTATCTCTTATCAACCAATCAAATAAAGGATAATTTTAAGTTTTGCGAATCCCCTTAAAATCACAAATTATTTCGATCTGGATATATCAATGAACTTACGCTTAGAGCTCCAAACTACGAGCTGTTTACCTATTAAATTATCTGCTTACTTAAAGGTAGAAATAAACGGAGAAAGCAAGGTTATTTGAAATGCATTTCAAAATCCGTAAACGAACCAAATCTATTAAACACCTGTTTTTACTGCGGATATCAGTCATTGGATAAAAGGTTTGTGTGTATTTTAAAACAGGAAGATGTTTCCAGGTTAAAAAGTAGTAGTAAGTTAGTACTGGATTTTGAAAGATTTGAGTTATTCCAGTGACCCACCTGTGAAATCTGTAGCGGCCTCGGTGGAATTCGAACCCTAGTCAGCAAGTGGAAAGCAAGAGTACAGCCAATGCTCAAGACAACTAAGTGATGAGGCCCAATCGGGAGCAGTGAGTTTAATCAAACTTGGGTCAAGTTTCCCGAACGGCCTACTGAAACGTATGGAATCCACCAATTCTGAAACAATAAGCTGAATGACCAAGCAGGATCTTCTAAGCAATCAATCTACAATCTACCAAAAGGCTTACAGGCACAATGAATTACCAGAGGGTTTCGGCAGATTTGAATTATTCCTTTGACCCACTTATGTAAGAGACAGCGGCCTCGATGGGAGTCGAACCCAAGCCAGCAATGGGAAGGCCTTAGTACGGCCAACGCTTTAGCAAACTGAGGTACGATGTCCCACCGAGGGCCGTGCATTTAAACACAATTGGGTCAAGTTAACCATCTAGCCTACTGCAATATATGGAATCCACAAAATCTTATACAGCAAGCTGACAACCCAAGGAGGATTTCCTAGGCAGTTGGATATGCCAAGGCTTTCCACATGCTGGCATGGTTTCGAATCACACCACGGATGCAAAAGTTTTTCACAAGTTAGTCAAAAGGAATTATTTAAGTCTTCCAAAAGCCTCCTATAATTAATTGTGCCTATTAGTCATTTGGTAGATTCATGATTGATTGGAGAGGAAATCCTGCTTGGAAAGTCAGTTTAATTTATCGGAATTTGTGGATTCCATACTTTACAGTAGGCTGGGTGAGTAAGTCGATACAAGTGTGATAAAACTCACGTTTCCCCGGTGGGACCTTGTAGCTCAGTTGGCTATATATTTGGCTGTACTTTAGTCTTCCCCTTGCTGCCATGAGTTTAAAAACTACCGAGGCCACCGATGTTTTCACAAATGGGTCAAAGGATCTATTTAACTCTGCAAAAACTCTTTACGAGTTAATTGTGCCTGGCAGTCGTCAGGTGGATTCTAAATTGATTGGTTAGGAAATCCTGCTTTGGCAGTCAGCTAACTTTATCAGAATTGGCGGATTACACACGTTGCGCTTGGCTGGGCAGTTTACTTGACCCAAGTATGATTAAACTCAGCGCTCCCGGTAGGTCCTCCTTAATCAGTTGCCAAGAGCGTCTTCTGAACAACAGCAAACCCCCTGTTGGTGTTGGTGCAAAACCCACCGAGGCCGCCATGTTTTCCACAATTGTGTCAAAGGCATTATTTAAATCTGCCAAACTCTACTAAGTAATTGTGCCTTGTAGTCATCTGTCAGATTCTAAATTGATTGGATAGGAAATCCTTCTTAGGTATTCAGGTTACTGTATCAGAATTGGTGGATTCAATAGGTTGATAAAGGCTGGGTGAAATACTTGACCTAAGTGTTTTTAAACTCACGGCTCCCGGTGAGGCAAATTTTTCAGTTGGCAAGAGCGTTGGATGTTCTTTATTCTTTCCCTTGCTGGGTACGAAACGCACAGTGAACGCCGAATTTGTTAACAAATGGGTCAAAGATTTTATTTAACTCTGACAAAATCTCCTAATAATCAATTTTGTCTGGTAGTCATCTGGTACATTTTAGATTAAGTGGTTAGGAAATCGTGCTTGCGCAGTCAGCTATGTGCATTATAATTGCTGGATTCCATATGTTACAGTAAAAATGGGGGTAACTTGACCTACATGTGATTTAACTCATGGCTCCCGTTAGGGCGTCGTAGCTCAGTTGGTTACAGCGTTAGCTTTAATAAAGCGTTTCCAATGCTGACTTAGGTTTCACAAGTTTGTCAATGGATTTATTTAAATCTGCCAAAATCCGTCATAATTTATTGCATCTGATAGTCATCTGCGGGATTCTAGATTGATTGGGGAGGAAATTTTGTTTGGGTAGTCAGCGTACTGCATCAGATCTGATCGATTCCATACGTTGCAGAAGGCTGGGCAAATTAATCGACCAAGTTCGATTAAACTTACCGCCATCCGTCGGGCCTCGCAACTTAGTTGGCCTCTACTAAAGCCTTCCCCTTGCAAGCCTAGTTTCAGAACCCACAGAGGCGGTCGAGATTTTCTCAATCTAGTCACGGGAATTATTCAAATCTGCCAAAATCATCTACGAATTAATTGTGCCTGGTAGACCTCTGGCAGATCCTAGATTGACTGGATGATAAATTTGATTGGTTCAGTCAGCTTACTGGAGCAGAATTGTTGGATAACATGCGTTCCAGCAGGCCGGGTGAGTAATTTGACCCAAGTATGATAAAGATCACTACCCCCGGTGGGGCGTCGAAGCTCAGTTGGTTACAGCGTTGCCTGTACTGAATCCGTTCCCTTGCTGGCGTTCGTTCGAAAACCGCAGATGTTGCAAAGGTTTTCAACTATATATGGAAGATTTGTTTGAAATCTGCCAAAATCCTCTACTAATTTAATTGTAGAAGGTAGCCTCCAGGTGGTTTCTAGGTTTAGTGGTTAGCATATCTTTCCTGGGTAGTCAGCTAACTGCATCAGAATTGGTTAATTCCACAGGTTGCAGTAGGTTGGGCCTGTTGAATGTCCCCCGTGGGGACTCGTAGCTCAGTTGGCTAAAGCTTTGACTGTAAACATGCCTTCCCCTGGTTGGCGTGGGTTCAAAACCCACCGAGGTCGCCGAGTTTTTCACATGTCAGACAAAGGCATTATTTAAATCTGCCAAAATCCTTTAGGAATTAATTTTGCCTCGTAGTCATCTGGTGGATTCTTTATTGACAAGTTAGGAAATCATGCAAGCGCAGTCATCTCACTGACACAGAAGTGGTGAATTTTATACGTTGCAGCAGACTTGGCGGTGAACATGTCCCATGTTTGTTTAAAATCATGGCCCCAAGGGACCTTTTACCTCATTTGGCTAAAGTGTTGGCTGTACTATAGCCATCCGCTTGCTGACATGGGTTTGAAACCCACCGAAGCAGTCGAGGTTTTCACAAAAGGGGCCAAAGGCATCAGAAAAATCGACCAAAATCCTCTACTTATTCATTTCGCCTGGTAGTAGTCCGGTGGATACTTAATTGATTGGATAGGAAATCTAACAAGGGGAGTCAGCTTTCTGTATCAGTATTGGTGGATTCCACATGTTGCAGTAGGCTGGATGGATTAGATGGCCCAAATTTGATTAAACATACCTATCACTTTGGGGTCACGAAGCCCAGTTGGGTTAAGTGTTGGTTGTACTTAAGCCTTCCCCTGCTGGCGTGGGTTTAAAACCCACCCAAGCCGTATAGTTGTTCACAAAGGCATTATTTAAATCTGCCACAATCCTTTACCATTTAATTTTGCCTGGTAGTCATCTGGTGGATTCTAGATTGAGTAATTAGTTAATCCTGCATGGGCAGTCAGCCTACTGTATCAGAACTGGTGGATTCCATACGTTTCCGTAGGCTGGGCATGTAACTTGACCCAAAGGGGATTAATCTGATGGCCCACGGTGGGGCCTCGTTGCTCATTTGGCTACAGCGTTGACGGCACTAAAGCTTCCTCCTTGATGGCGTGGGTAATAAACTCAGCGAGGCCGCCAATTTTTTCTCAAGTCTGTCAAAAGATTTATTCAAATTGGCCAAAATCCCCTAGTTATAAATTGTGCACGGTACTTACCTTGATGATTTTAAATTGGTTTGTTCGGAAATCCTGCCAGGCATTTCAGCTTACTGCATCATAGTTTGTGGATTCCACACGCTGCCGTTGGCTTGGAGGGGTACTTGATCCAGTAGTGATTTAAACCCACGGCTCCCGGTTGGGCATTGTAGTTCAGATGGCTACAGCTTTGGCTGTACTTAAGCCTTTCTCTTGCTGGCCTGGATTCGACACCCGTAAAGGCTACCGATTATTCTCAAGGAGGTCAAGTGAATTATGTAAGTCTGCCAAAATCCTTTACTAATTATTTGAGCCTGGTAGTCATCTGGTAGATTTGAGATTGTGTGGTTAGTAAATCCTGGTTGGGCAGTCAGCTTTCTGCATCAGAATTGGTGAATTGCAGACGTTGCACTACACGGGGAGGATTAATTGACTCATGTGTAATAAAGCTGACGTCTCCAGGTCGGGCGTTGTAGCTCAATTGGCTAGAGCATTGGCTGTATTAAAGCATTCCTCTTCCTGGTCTGGGTTCGACACCCACATAGGCTGCCGCGTTTTTCTCAAGAGGGTCAAGGTAATTATTAAAGCCTGCCAAAATCTTCTACTAATACATTGTGCCTAATAATGCTCTGGTGAAATTTGGATTGATTGGATAAAAAAATGCTGCTTGGGCAATCAGATTACTGTATCAGAATTTGATGATTCCATACATTGCAATAGGCGGAGCATGTTACTTGGCCCAAGTTTAATTAAACTCACGGCTATCGGCGGGGCCTCTTAGCTCAATTGGCTATAGCATTGGCTGTACTAAATACTTCACCTTTGTGGCCTGAGTGCAAATCCCACCGAGACTGACGAGTTTTTCACTAGTTGGGCAAATGAATCATTCAAATCGGCCAAACTCCTCTATTAATTAACTCTGCCTGGTAGTCATCTGGTAGATCCTAAATTGATTTGATTGGAAATCATTTAGGGCACTCAATGTACTCTACCAGAATTGGATGATTCCATGCGTTGTAGAAGGCTAGGTGGGTGAATTGACCCATGCGTGATTAAATTTGAGTCTACTGTTGGGGCCTCTTATCTCAATTGGATAGAGGCTTGTGTGTAATATGGCCTTCCTCTTGTCATCGTGGTTTTGAAACCCGCCCAGGCTGCCGAGGTTTTCACAAGTGGGACAGAGGAATTATTAAAATCTTTCAAAATACTCTACTTATTAATTGTGCTTGGTAGTAGTCTGGTGGATACTAAATTGAGTGGATAGGAAATCTAACAAGGGGAGTCAGCTAACTGTATCAGAATTTGTGGATTCCATGCGCTCCAGTAGGATGGGCGCGTAACTTGATCCAAGTTTGATTTAACACTTGGCTCCCGGTGGTGCCTCTTAGCTCCATTGACTAGACCGTTCGATGTGCTCTAGTCTTGACTTTGCTGGCCTGGGTTCGAAACCCACCGAGCCCACCGAGTTTCTCACACGTGGGTCTAAGGACTTATTTAGGTGTGCCAATTCCTCTTCTAACTAATTCTGCCGGGTAGTCATCTGGTGGATTCTACATTGATTTTTTCGTCAGCTTACTGTATCAGAATTGGCGGATTACACACATTGCAGTGGATTATGCGGGTAGCTTGACCCAAGTGTGATTAAATTCACTGCTCCTGGTGGGGCCTCGTGACTCAGTTGGTTACAACGTTCGCTGTACTAAAGCGTTTCCCGTGCACGCATTAATAAGACTCCCTCCAAGGCCACACATATTTTTACAAGTAGTTTCAGTGTGTTATACAAATCTACCAAAATACTCTCATAATTAATTGTGTCTGGTAGTCATCTGCCGAAATCTGGATTTCCTGTTAAGGAAATATTTATGTGGCAGTCAGCATACTGTATCAGAATTGAATGATTCCATACGTTTCACCAAGGGAGTTTTTGATTAACATACCACTAGCGGTGGGGCTTCGTATATGAGGTTGCTAGAGCGTTGGCTGTAATACAGCCTTTCTATTGCTGGTGTGATTTCGAAAATCTATGATGCCGCCTAGTTTCTCACAACTGGGTAAAAGGAATTATTTATATATGCGAAAACTCCTCTACTAATTAATTGCGCCTGGTAGTCATCTTGTGGATTCTAGATTGAGTGGTAAGGAAAGCTTGCAAGGGCAGCCAGCTAACTGTATTAGAATTGGATGATTTCGTACGTTGCAGTAGGCTAGGTGGGTTAATTGACGAAAATGTGATTAAACTCACCGCTAGCTGTGGGGCCTCGTAGCTCAGTTGGCTAAAGTGGTGGCTGTAATAAAGCCCACCCCTAGCTGGTGTGATTTCTAAAATCACTGATGCCGCCAGGTTTTTCACAAGTGGGTCAAAGGAATTATTTAAGTCTGTCAAACTCCTCTACTAATTAATTTAGCCAAGTAGTCATATGGTGGATTCTAGATTGATTGGTTAGGAAATTCTTCTAGGGCAGTAAGCTTACTGTATCAGATTTGGATGAATCCACATGTTGCTGTAGTGTAGGCGGGTTCCTTGACACAAATGTGCTTAAACTCACCACTCCCATTCCACTCTCATAGCTCAGTTGGCTATAGCGTTGACAGTATAAAAGCATTCCCCTTGCTGGCGTGGGACCCTGACCTACAAATGCTGCCAATCTTTTTACTAGTGGATCAAAGTCCGCTTCTATTTAATTGTGCCTAGAAGTCATCTGGTGGATTCTATATTTATTGGTGAGAAAGTCCTGCTAGGGAAGTCAGCTTACTGTATCAGAATTTGATGATTCCATACGTTGCAGTAGGCTAGGTGGGTTACTCGAAACAAATGTGATTAAACTCACTGCTCCTGTTTGTGCCCCTTCGCTCAGTTGGCTTCAGCTTTGGCTGTACAAAAGCCTTCCCCCTTGCCGGTGTGGGATCAAGACCCGCCAAGACTGCTGACTGTTTTCACTAGTGGGTAAAAAGTAAAATTTAATTCTTCCAAAATCCTCGACTAATTAAATGTGTCTGGTAGTCATCTGGTAAATTCTAGATTGTGTTTAGGAAATCATTGTAGTGCAGTCAGCTTACTTTATCAGAATTATTGTTAACCACTGTTGTAGTTGGCTGGGTGGGATACATGAGAAAAATGTGATTAAACCCAAGGATCCCGGTGGGGCCACGTGGCGCATTTGGCTGCACCGTTGGCTGAAACATAGTCTCCTCCTAGAGAAGTGGGATCAATACCCGCCGAGGCTGCCGAGCATTTATTGGTGGGGTAAAGTTATTATTTATGAATGTCAAAATCCTCTTTTAATTAATTGTGCCTGGTCTTCATCTGGTGGATAGTTGATTGAGTGTATAGGAAATCCTGCTAGGGCAGTCAGCTTACTGGATTTGAATTGGTGGATTTCACACTTTGCAGTAGGCAGGGTGAGTAATTGGGCCCAAGTTAAATTAAACTTAAGCTTGCGGTGGGTCCTTGTAGCTCAGTTGGTTTAAAGCGTTGGTCGTAAATAGTGTTTCCCTTACTTGCCTGGGTTCAAAATTCACAGAGGTCGACGAGTTTTCCCAAGTTGATCAAAGGAATTATTCCAATCGGCCAAAACCCCTACTGATTACTTGTGCCGGGTAGTCATCTGATGGATTCAAGGTTGATTGCCTAGGAAATACTACTTAGGCTATCAGCCTACTGTATCAGATTTAGTGGATTTCATGCGTTTCAGTAGGCAGGGCGTGTAACTTGACCCACATGTGATTAATCTGACGGCCCCCGGTGGGGCCTCGTAGCTCATTTGGCTAAGGCGTTGGCTATGCTAAGCCTTCTCCTTGTTGTCGTGGCTTTAAATCCCACAAAGTTTGCTGAATTTTTAACAAGCGAGTCAAAGGAATTATTCAACTGTGCCAAAATACTTTTCTTATTAATTGTGCCTGGTAGTCATCTGGTGGATGCTAGATCGATTGGTTTGGAAATCATGCTTGGCAATCAGCCTAATTTATCAAAATTGGTGGATGCCAAACGCTGCAATTGACATGGTGCGTAACTTGAACCATGTGTTTTTAAACTCTCGGCTCCTGTCGGGGTACCGTAGCTCAGTTTTCTAGAAGGTTAGCTCTACTAAAGCCTTCCCCTTTGTGGCCTGGTTTTGAATCCCACCAAGGCTGTCAAGTCTTTCACAGTTGGGTCTAATGAATTATTCAAATCTGCTACAATTCTCTACTAATTAATTCTTTCTGTTTATCATTTAGTGGATTCTAGATTGATTGGTTAGGAAATCCAGTCAGCTGGGCGTGTTACTTGCCCCGAGCTCGATTAACCTCACCGCTCGCCGTGGGATCACTTATCTCAGGTGGCCATAGCCTTGGCTGTACTAAATCCTTCCTCTTGCCTGCGTGGATTTAATTCCCACCGAGGCCACTTAGTTCTTCACGTGTGCTTCAAATATTATAAGCGTTTTATTGCAGTGAACTGTGTACATAATAAGAGCAAGGATTGTTTTTAATTCTGATTACGTGTCAGCAATTTACAGGGAAGTTTCAAATCCTCTAACATGTAATGCCATTCATCGCACAGTGCAGAGACCATCTTTGGCGAAAATAACTGCTTCTGATAGTTGAGAATTCAATAGTGTGACTGTCAAAAATGGCCAAGCCAGCGTCTGAACTACTCATATCTTGTCTCCAGGGAAATTTCAAGAGAGGCCCGCGGTTTTCACTAAACTTGGAACATGTTTAGCAAACCATACCACTTCCTCATCAGTGTAAAATACTTAAAGCACAGCCAATTTCCATTCAGGATTCTGGCCGCTGACTGTTGCTCGCAATAATGCCATTATTTATAAATGTTTAAAAGGTCTGCATCATATTTCCTGCATTGGGAAAGTTTAGTTATGGGTGTAAAGCAGGGAAGAAGAACGGCTCATTATGGGTGATTAAGTTTTGTGACGCACTTTGCGCATTATCCCCGACATCCAGTGCAACAACACTATCGACATTTAAGGTTGAATATTCAACTACCAGCATATTCTAAGACTAAATACATAAGGCCTATGTAACTTCGACAAGAAGAGGCATTGCAGCCCTAGAAAGAAACTTGGACTTACATTTTGGGGTTTGTTGTTTACGTAGAATGACATTTCGTGAGTTTGAAGTCCAATAGTTGACAGGCTAAATCCAGCCCTCGAAGAAGTGTGAGTTCAGCTGTAATGTATAATTCTCGGTGACGTACTCGCCAAGCTCAACTCTGAGTCTTTTTTACAGTAGCCAGGAAGGAGTAGTGAGAACCAAATCGTGTGTTGCACACGCAGATAGCTTATTTCAATTCTAAATCTACTAATTTGCGCTTGCTTCAGATCGTCTGGACAATTTCTTGCTAACAATTCAAGGTGGAAGAGATATTAGAGCTCTTTAGTCACTTTGCATATCTCTCTTACCACAGGATAATTAACTAACAGGTCAGTTATGCTGCACTCTCTCTGTGGGTTGCGTTGAAAACAGTGTCGCTTGTGGATGTTGAAGTTGAAGAGTTGTGGAGAAGGTAAATGGATACAACGTTGAATTTTTTAATATAATTCTATTTTAATCTTGGGGTATAAAATTCATGATAAAACCTATCCATATGCCTAGTGCCTCCTTCTTATTATCCATTCAGTATTTGCAGGCGTAGTGGAAAGTCATATGTAGTGAAGGTTTTGTTTACTGACGATAATCTATCAGAGTTTTCAGAATCTTTCATTCTGAGTGGTAAAAAATAGAGCACAGAACGTCTTAAGCGAACAATTCCTAACAGTCGAGGTATATATAAAGTAAATTTTCATATAAGACATATGAACCGATGAAGAGAATTCACTTCACCCAAGGATGTTTTGATACGCTTCGAGGGTTTTACGTCAGTTCGACTAAAACAAATTCCACAAAAAGAAACATTTTGTTATTATAGGCGATATAAACATGAAAATCAGTCATCTGGAATGTCTCCGTCTTGGGAACATAAAAGGATTGTGGAGTATCCGAACTGACAGTGCCTGTCTTGTATACTAGGGTAAGCAAGCAGATGCCCACAGAAGTTATCTGTTCTCATTTCCTACCTTATGAGACGAGCAAATTTTGCTGTCTGGTGGGTGCGTGCAAACAAAGCATTTTAGTCAACTAAAAAGGTGTGATACCTCCCAGCTTGGTTCCCTGAGGAGAGCTGACAACCAGAGTTAAATTGTTTTAAATATCAAAGCACTCCGCCTTACTTCGTATGCTCAAGTTTCCCAGATTAGACAGGATAAAGCTCAAACGGTTATTTCGAGGAATATAGGATGTATCTCGTGTGATGAAGCATTTATAATCGTGAAACTTCGCATTAAGCGGCTCAGAAGAGTAGTAAGGATTCATGGGTTCGTCTGTCCTACTGAACCAATATTCTCACGCTCTCGATGTCAAAGCCGTGCCCGATGAGGACGTGTGGGATGATATCAAGGAGATTTTATGCTTCTGTCTCACAGTTAGCTCCTGTTATCTCAAGCAAACCAGTTTTTCTGTTTCTTTAACAAAGTTGGCACTCCCAGAAGATGCTGACCTCAGGTGTTGAGATGAAAAGAAAAGATAAGGTGATCTCTGGGGAAGACGTTTTTCTCATCTGATTTACTCCTCATATATTACTTGTCCCCATGCGACTATTTGCAAATATTTTTGGATTGAGCTCAAAGGCACAATGGGACAAGCTAATCCTTGAACATTTTCGAAGAAAAATTCATTCCTCTCTCTCGCCTTCTTTTTATTACTAAGTTAATAGTTCGAAGTATTAAACAATATGGTTACATTGAGCAGTTGACTAGAGTTTTGTTAAAAAAGTGAGCAATAAAATGACCGTGTGTACAGTGCCGCAATACTCCATTAGTGGACTTTGGCTTCTAAACAGAGCTGGTTGCTAGGAGCAGGGCAAAGGCTTCTTGTCGTTCACAACTTCTAAAATACTACATGTCGGTTACTATTCACCTTTGTTCAAGCAAACGTTCAGAACCCCTGGCTTTTACTTACGTGGGATCGTTACCTCAGTGAGTAAACACGTCTGCGCCAAAGTACGTAATCCTTACTTATTGGAGTTGCTTTCTCTAAAGTATGCCGCTATGTAATAAAGGACTGACTTAATGTGCGTGAATGAGTTATGAAAAAGAGGAGCCTTGACGGACATTATAGTTTTTTCCAAGCACGCCGGAATATTTAACCAAATTAAAGTTCACCTTTATCCACACTCAGCTTTGAGAGCTATCAGCTTTGAGAGCTATCAATTTCAATCGATTTAATTGTAATCAATTTTAATCGAAATTTCACAGAACAGGCTCCTTGATAATTGTTGAAAGTTAAATAATGGCTATAAGATATCCAAAAGCGCAAAGGACATATAATTCTCCTTTGTCTTAAGAGCTGGGAGTCCCACTTTTTTCTGTGATGTAAGGGATCAACTCCACTCATCTTTGGATCATATAAGCATATATAATTGAAACTACACTTAAGATAGCCCAGCATTTTTGCATTTAAAATAGGTGACCTATCAATAAATGGTAACCGAAATTTTGAAATGTTACTTCAATTCGAAAATTTATTCGAATATAGCTGTAATAGTTTATATCGTGCACTTAACTCCCAATCAATTTAATTCACTTAAGGAGACCGTCTTTGAAACCATCATCCTTCCAACCGCCTGTAATAAACAGTTACATATGTAATGGGTTATTTTCCAAGAATTTTCGGTGCTCTTGCTAATGCAAATATTTTTAGAAGACAGTACAAAATATTCTTTTATATACATATTTAACAGAAACTTACATATTCTTCAAAGTTGATACATGCGATTTAGAAGATTTTTATATTTATAACGTTTTATACGACCGCGGAATGTTCACATAGAAAGCAATGAATTTAATTAGTTATTAATACTACTCATAAGGCCTACAAAATGGTCTACACTCAATGCACGCGATTATGCGTACTATGGAGCCCTTCCTCATATCTTTGAGGAATTTGTGAAATTTCTTAGGCGAAACGTATACGGGATTTAATTTGTACACTCAAAAAGGTGTTTTACGAGCTGTGAAAACGTTTTCAACATCGAAATGAACACTTTTCTTAAATATAATATTCAGGGAAGACGTAATTTTTTACTAAAAATATACGAAATTAATTTAAATTTATAAGGGATTCAAAAGTCAATATGTAGCCATTTTGTACTGTGTTGTTTTATCAGACTCTCAGAGGGAGATCTGTTCGAAAGTTGGCATCCTGAAGTAAATAAATTCTATAAGGATAAGTGTGCATGATAATAAGCATTACAAAATACTTCAAGAAGGTTTTATAAATAGAAAACACATTTCATAATTTCAATTGAAATTTCATGAGATAAACATTCTACTGTATATGAATTGGTTATGGGACCTGCTCTTATCACTTTGCTTCGGCGTTTGAGGTAGGACCTACACAGGTATTCATACGGTTCGGAGGGATATATGCGAAGCAAATGCTATCAAAGACAAGGGTGACTATAATAACCGTCTCTGACTTGTCAGTAGTCATCGGCCGCCCAAACACAACCCCAGGTTTGTGGAAACCTGCAGCCTGAGGTCAACTGCATGCCTGCACGTACCACACACGACGGCGCATGCACTAGGATCGTAAATGGGTAAGAGTGCCATAAAGGAGTAGTCAGTGTTGGCTAACATACGGTCTTCTGTCACTTAACTGTGCTCATCAAGATATAAATATCGTTTCGTCCATTTGCAAGCTTCCAGGTCACTGCTGCTAGTCCATCCTTATAAAGGTATATATATATATATATATTTATATATATATATTGTACATTGGCCTTGTCAAAGGTGGGGTGTGACATTTCATAACCATTTGCTTAGTTTTAAAAATTACAGGAATTGCACTGTGAATTTGCGCATTTGGCTCGCCAAAATTAACTCCGCCTTGAGAGATCTTCCTGCAGGGACAACTGCTTGCCAAAAAATGCCATTTGCAGCAGTTTCAGTACTGAATATGTTCAAAACAGTTTTTTTCTAATTCCCAAAAAAAATATTTGACTCTCCAAACCGATCAGCTTTACCTTTATCAGAAATCTATTTATAAACAACATCTGTCATAAGAAGGCTTCCTTAACATTTTCTTCATATATTTATGTGCGCCCACACAAGTTATCTATCCTCAATGTTTATTTATTGTTTTAAGTGAACTGGGTTGCCTTTCTATGCATAGATTTCAGTCGTCCACCTTCCTTATGCAGTTCATGAGTTCTAAAAAATCGTAAAATGGTCACGTTCCAAATAAAAATGCGTTTTACTGAACGAATTTGGTACTTTTCTACTAAAACCGCTGTCCTGCGGCTCGCGTTACTATCTTAGCCATCCAATCAGCTGTTATTGCCCCACCCCTCTCTGTCGCCACCCCAGATGTTCCCCCACCACCGGTGGACCTGGAATGTTTCTCCAGGGGACCGACCTATGCCATACTGCGCTGGCTGCCAGGAAAGCCGCTGCATGATCAGGCATCTCGCACCTACGTTCCTATTACCAGCTACACGCTCATCCTGACTGAACTGGGATTGACCTCTGGACAACCAATGAAACGTCAGATCACCGATATCTCACCATGGAAAATAAATAATGATGGCTCAATTCATCTCAAGGTCATCGATTTGAAACCCAACAGACGTTATGCAGCCAACGTCTACGCAGTCAGCCTCAAATTCGGCATGTCAGATGCCAGCAACACAGTAACCTTTACCACCTCTGAGCTGCGTAAGTAATTGACGTGTAGGAAAGAACTTCCTTGGTATTTCGATAAAACAAAACCATTTTGGCACGATACCTTTCTAAAAAGCCAATTTGGTTTGTATTCATTTTCATCTAATCACACACATCAGAGTAGGTAGCTCAGTCAACGACTATGAGTGTACCTCGATTCAACATTGATGGTAGAGAGTGAAATGCAAGTTTCCATACTGTGGATTGTAGACTAAGATAACTACTAGTAACGTGGCAATTCGAGCTTTGTGTTTTGTCTTTATGGCGGATTGAATTAGCAGGCATATGCAACTACTGCCACACCTGCGTGTGGTGCCAAGGTTAAATGAAGGCTATCACGCCGCAGCGACTATGCATCCAACCATTTGTTTTATACGCGCAAACAGTCGACTGCCGCAAGGTAGAGGGACGAGTGAAAGCGAAGTTTATGATAGAGACTCTATTCGCACGATCTGTGAGAAAACGGACGTGCCTAATTATGTCATATTCAGAGTAATGGTTAAGAAAGTTGATTTACAGGGAAAAAAATGGATCTCCTCCGAACAGAGATAACCGCACGACAATAATTCCTTCTAAGTGTGGCCTTAATGGCAATCCCACCGGTAGAAGTCCAATTAGCCCTAAGAGACTTCTGCTATAGATCGTTTGAGACCGGCATGTGGGTGCCACGTGTAGATTGCCTGCTTGAATTTGTCATTCACTGCGTCCGAACTGGCCTTTGATCGTGTTGACATTGTCGTACCATTGGTAGAGGTTGGATGACGGAGGAAGGAGAGCTATTTTGGCACCGCAACACTCTCACTCACTTCGCGGGGTGCATGCTAGGAGAAGCCATCTTAGACGTTTTAGTTGTCGTAGGAAGTGAGGTGAGGACACAAGCATATCAAATCTTCACAGACGCGAGAACTTGCTTCTCGGGCTTTAGAGAAAGGTAAGCGTTTGGTACGTATAACAGTTAACCTAGAGTAGAATACAAATGGTCACTACCTGCGCCAGCATCATGCTCACTTGACACAGATTCTTTGCATGCACCTCTAGCCCATCTGGCCATTTTAGATTAGCCTTATCAAAATACATTCGGTTTTCCCGAGTATGAAATTAAGAAGAGGACGTTTTTTTACTCTCTTGAAGGCATCCTCATAGGTTCCTTTTAAGTTCCTTGAAAAGGCTTCGAGTTACACTGCTCACAAATATTATAAAACGGTGTTTATGCGGATAGAAATTTCCGGAAACCGAACTTGTAAAACCTATTTCAGATAGGTGGAAAGGAGTGATCGCAAAATATCCTATACAAGCTATTTTTCAACTTCACAGTAAGTGCACGTTTGTTTTAATCACTCATTGTTTATCGGATTTGAAATTCATTAGCCAAACAGCCAAAATGATTTTCATTGAAACCCAGGAGTTACCAGAATTCGAATTTATCTATATTATCACAACAAAATCCATTTTGGAAAGTCATCTGATTTAGCTAACATGCCCATACATGCATGAGCTTGAACCCAGCTTTATGGGGCGACACTATAGCGCTCGTCTTAACCACTTACAGTCTTTTCGTTAAATATCTCCTCAATACTGTCCGTGCCTGCCCATGAAACTCCCTACACGTTGTATCACGCCCTTGACTGGGAAACAGAATCGTAAACTGTCCATCACTGTTGTCGCAACGATTAACGTTGCTCATCTACGAAGATGGACTAAATTTCAGAGCTAGGTCACCGTTAAATGAGTAACGCGACAGTTCCACCAACTCTGGACTGAAATTGTCGAAAGAGATCAAAGTTGGGGATTCACATTAATCCATCAAACATAGCAGTGCCTGTGCATAAAATGCTTCATTTAACCATTTTGCATCCCTTGCAGTAACTGCAATTACTAAGCAGTTTTCAATAGCTATTCAAAGCGCTAA
This sequence comes from Schistocephalus solidus, assembly GCA_017591395.1. Lineage (NCBI taxonomy): Eukaryota > Metazoa > Platyhelminthes > Cestoda > Diphyllobothriidea > Diphyllobothriidae > Schistocephalus > Schistocephalus solidus. The sequence continues at coordinate 90,154 of WEDG01002927.1, read as the reverse complement.
GAAATTGAGGTATATGTTCAAGAAAACATCAAAAAACGAAAGGAATTCTGTGCGTGCAACTTAGAGAAAATCATTTTTTCTTCAAGTTATGTTTTCGAAAAAGAGGGAGGGTCCAGTTTAAAAATATTGTGTAATTACGGGATGTTTTGAAACCATTATATTACCGTACAGATAGTATCGCATTCTTTTTGAAGTGAAAAGCACTACCCGTTTTCATTGCTTATTCGTAAGAGCTCCACATATAACATAAATAGTCCTAACTTGAAGTTTTTAGTTTCTAAACCTTAAAGGCGTCAGCATCAGCAGGTCATGTTCAACGTTATTCGATGAAAGAAAACCCCTTTAAAAAACCAAAAGTCTTCCTTTCTTTGACGAATAAATTACACGCAAGTGTGATACCTACACACCGCACACACCAAAATTTATTTTTGAGAGAGCTGCGATATTATATTTATACTTTGTTTTTCACGCCATCAAATATTATACAAGATAATAAAAGTAATTAAGCCACCATTTTTTTACCTCATCATGTCAAAATCAGTATAACAACCCAAAATTAACCTTTTCTAAATAAAAACGACATATCAGAATTTTGTTTAACATTGCAGAGAAATAACACCTAGGGTAAAAGCAGGATTCATCCTGCTAACGGTTTCCCAATGTTGCAGCAAAAAATATATGTGAAGGCACTCTTTATACTCGTAGAATTTTATAATAGTTTCAGTTAATTCCAGGTACGAACGAAAATGGATATTATTGTCATTTCAAGTATTCATCTACCGGCGTTCTTTTCACCCACTTTGTAAAGCTGTAGTTGATTTCATCTGCCACTCACTAGGTGGGCGCGATTTAAATCTCTTGGAGTAGGCCACAATTTCAGTAGATTTTGCGTGTTTAGGTTTCGATGCATTCTGATCACTCCTTCAATTTATTGTACAAACTGTCTAGTTAAGTCATCAGTTAAACATTTACGTCTTTTAAACCTAGCACCCGGAGGCCCCCCTCAGGCTATTCACGCAACCGCGAATACAATGGATTCAATCACAGTGAACTGGCAACCTCCCAATGAACCAAATGGAAAAATTTTGGTAGGTTTCCTTTTCCACTGCTTTAAGCTTTCACTTTAATAGTGTGTCATTTTATTCAACTTAAAAAAGTGTATCAGAACAGGAAAGATTGTCAACTTTATAACGTGGAGGATTTCATTTCGTATAGCGTATTCGAAGTTTCCTAGTAGATTTCCTTGAATTCCTGCCTCGTTGCAAATCATAAAGACCCCGAAAGTATATCTAACACTAGCGGCTAACCAGAGCAATTAGATAGCCGAATGCTGCAGCGTTTCGACCCTGAGTTTGCATTCATTGAGCAAGACCTTTTGTAGTCCTTGATCACGAAACACTCGGGGATACGCATTAAAATGTGAACGAGCTTTGAGTCAATGACGTTAGACTGCTTAGTACCTCTGCTTTTCCAAGCAACTTTAGCATTTCTGCAGAGCAAGAAGGAATTAACCAAGTCATTGGTCATTTCATTTTAAACTGTCAACAAAGGTGTCTCGTATGTCAGGATGTCTAATTAGCAAGCTTATGCATACAATTTCTCCACAAAATTAATTAATCTTCGTTAAAGCAGTGGTTTGAAAAAGAAATGTTCTCTCCTTTGCAGAAAGTTGAAAAGCTAACGTTGTCGAGGCAGATATAAATTAAATAAGAAATTGTCTTGGATCATTTTGCCGGAAAACCAACTCCCGTTTCTTTAACTCTTGAAAAGTCTGTCTGCTTATGCATAGGACTGAATTGCTCAAAACACCGAAATCCCTAGAACAGAGTGGAGCGCCCATGTATTGCAAAAAACGTTTTTATTTTCATCTGAGAGAGTTCATTGTCGGGATGATTGAATACGATACAAACGCTTACATGAGGAATAATTTGTGACTTTTCATTATTAATATAATGTGCTGAGATTTTTTTGAGTGGTCTGTCCAAAATGACAGTCTTTTAGTCATGCGTGTTTTACAAAAACTTTTTTCTTTTAAAATCAAAAATAACATACAGACGCACTTTTCCTTTTGTAAAATGAAAATCCTTTTAAGCAGAGCATGTCCCTAAAATTAATTTATGTGCTGCTAAAATTAAAAATGCCGAAGTGAAGGCAGTATCTTGCAAGGGTTACATTTCATCACCTTGCTTATTAAACAAAATTGACATCTTGTTTTAGTGGAAATCCTTTAACATTTTCGTAATTCTGAAGGAAATGATTTAAACTTCTCATCTATCCTTTCCCTGAACTACAGTGATACTCGGATGACAATTTTTGATAGCTCTTTAAATTTACCAAATGTCCGTCAAAATATCTTGGAAACCAACACTTTTTCATATCCTGTGGGTCAGTAAAATTCCTTGCAAAGTCGGAGGAATTTGGAAAAGTAAATTGAAGGACATTTTGTTGTAATTTTTTCTTCCAACTTAGACGTTTGGTACAATTTTTCGGCAATTTATTCGCACTGAAAAGAGTTAATGTCCTAGTTTTTAATTGAAGACTGCTAGATTAAAATGCGAAAGACCTCTGAAATAAATTTATTTTCTAGCTGAAGGCGCAAATATCCTTTGGTTTTGTCGATTCATGTCTAGCCTTTCCCAAACAACTTTCGCACATTTCAATTAATTTTTTTGCCGATAAATTTATTTAAATCTTGGAAAACTTGGATTGGTCTATACTAGACCCTTCTTTCGCTGCCATGGACACATCTCGCTAAGTAAACTCGGACTAAGATACCGTTAATGTGCTAAATCAAAATTGCGTGAACTGATGTCGAATAAGTCTCAAGTTTCTGATGACAGTATTTGTCCGTAAGCCGCTATCTAAATTGCTGATGACCTTGTCTATGGGAGCAACATTTGGGAGTTCAAGAAGTACTGATGAATAAAGACATTCAGTCATTACCTCTGAGGATTGGGCCTCGAGCTTAGTCGAAAGATATAATGTATTTAATTACATTTTCAATGATCATGTCTCTCAGTAAGGACCTCCAAACGCCGATCTACGAGTTACCAGATGATTCTGATGGCAGTATTTGTTACTATTAATATAGTTTATTGAAAAATGTATAAATAATTTTATTTAGTTAGTATGAGAAAAAATGAAAACGTGTGTGTAACTCCTGTCTGACAAAAAGTATTTTGATCTTAAAAAGGAGGAACCTGTCATGCTGTGGATTAACGAGAAGTGTCGGGAAATTAATGATCATGCATTGGAAACATAAAAAGTTGCTTATTTTGCAAATTAAAATGCGCTAAATTTAGGCTGTGCGTCTTGTATTAATAGAAATCCTGAGCGCAAGTTCATGCCTAATCCATGGAGTGGAAGTTTTTACTTATGTGTCCACATGACTTACATAAATGCGAAATAGATGCGATAACGCATTTCCGAAACTATGATATACGCTAGGATGCCCATGTCATAAAGTGTCAACCTAGCTACGGAAGTTTATTTCCAAGTGCCAAAAAATTACTGAGGTATAGTAGTTATATTTATTCTCGTACAGTTTTATCCCAAGATATTTCGTTCACAATATGATGCTGACTTTTAAGAGAAACAATTTCAGACCAACTGCAAGAACCACAATTATAGAAACAACAAATTAATTGGCATGAATTATTCTAATAGATTTTTGTAAACTTATAAATTCAAATATGATTTTATAGTAAGAAAGCATCAAATATTTTTCTTGTACTCATTGGGTGGAAAAAGTACATCTTCTTTAAACTTAATGCATTAAAAAAATGTATTTTCGGTTTAAAAACCCCTACTTTTTCTAGGTATTTTGAACACAATCTGTCGTTACATTTAAATTTAAGGTTATTACACTCTATCTGAAGTAAAATACGTTTTCTGTGCTCAGTTAGGTAAAATTTACATAGTAATAATAAATTTTGTAATAGTTGTGAATGTGCCTCATGAATGGAAATTTTATGGTCTTAAAAATCACATAAATTGAAATTTATTCAAAACTGCAAGATACACATTTTTGAAGAACAAAATCTAAAGAAGGTTTAATTTGCTTTACAAACGATTACAGGAAAGAATGTTTTGTGCAGGTTTTCTATAAATTATAGTTGAAAATATAAGGAAACGAAAATCATTGAAAAACTGCAAGTTTAATCGATTGTTAAGAGATATCGTCTTTTTCCTGAAATATCACAGTTAAAAGGACCTTCTTCAGTTAATCAATCACGGTGTGTTTGGTTAACAGTGAGCCGTGTTTCGAAAGGAAGTCTTGTGGTCGGTGGGTAGCAAAATGTCTCATCCCATAGAGGACACAAAGTGAGGCTTTGATTGGATATATCATAAAATACCGAATATGATTCCCACCGCATAAGCTAATGACCGACAATAGAAATGCAATTTTTCATGGCAGAATTGAGGGCATTCCAGAGTTGCTTGTCGTACGTTGCCACAGCGCATAAAGGGAAGTCTCAATTTTTTCGATGATAGTTTACAAGCTTCCCGAAAATTTATTTCCAGCAGCATTGTGCTCTATCAGCACGAGCAAAAATGCTTCCAAGGAGGCATAAGAGAAGGAATAGACGCGATTATTGGAACATGAGCTTTCTTCGCCTGGAATTCTGAATTCATACTCGATCCTATCATCAGGGGCGGCATCCTCTTCAGGTAATTCATGGCCAGATCCTTGCAGTTATAAGAGAATTTAGTTGCAACTTATTAGATCAAAGTCCCGTTCCTTCATCAAATATGGTTGCCCATGGTGCGATAACGGGTTAAAGACCGACATTCCAATCCTTAATCGCTGCAGTTTAAGCACCCATGTTAGCTACTCGCGCAATGGTGATTGGACACTGACTCTCCGAGATAACGCTTGAAGCTATGTACACCTCTGCGCACCTCGCGTGATTACCCTGTCCAGGCAATGTCTAGGCACCGGCATATGGAGAGGGATGTCTTTGCACTTGCCAGTAGAATGGAGGCCCTTAAATCATGACTCAAGCTGCATGCTTCCGAAAATTCATGCGATTGCATCGGTTTCTTCGGGATGATGCTGTTTTATGTCTGAGCAAACATGTACAGGAGTCATGTCCTCCCTGCGACTATTTGCAGTTGTCAGACGTGCACTACCTTAACTGCGTTCACTCGGCTGGTTCCATTGCTTGTCAAATCTACCATAGGAACACAGGAAAATTTATTATTTAGCCTTCTTTTACCACTCTCCCATTGCTGTTGTTTTTGCAGTAGTGCCCAGATTTGATCCATTGTAGACGCGCTTGCAGGCAGCTGCAAACTGGTCATTCAGAAACACTTTTATCCATGAAAACGTATTTCCTATCGTGTTCAACCAGTGAAAGGTTGTTTCTATTTTTCTGGCCTTCAGTGGAGTTTCAATGCTAAAATGCAAACCTTATGCGATTTTTCATGTGAAAAAGCTTTGTACTGGTTCCGGTTATTATGAGATACTTTAGCGTAAAATGGATAAGCAGCATAGATAATAAATGAGGCTGAACACAGTATCTTCGTTAGGTAGCTGTCGCAGAGCTGCTCTGGAGCACCAACTTACTGAATAAAAATATATAATTTTTTTGCATAATATGACTATTAAAATGGCATGAGGTGGCTATGGTCAGCGAAGTAACTTTTTACACTGTTTTGTCTATCATTTTTCACGAACACCAGTGTTAGACTTGATATTTTCAAGAAAGGAACTTACTCTATAAAGATATTCGGTAAATTTTAAGAAGCCTGGGGCTAAAATTCTCAATTCTTGGTTGAATGCCTGTGTAGTTTGCAAGGCAGCGGTTTCAAGATAGACAGACTCGAAAGTTGAAATGTTTTTATTGGACTCTGTTGTATTTTTTATGGTAATCTGTGTAGGAAATTTCATTCACCCACAGCCTGCCAAAATTGTTAACGTTGGTCCGCAACAGCCTTTTCCCTAGATGTGGCCTATCTAGGAACCGTTTGGCTATCACCCACTAATGGAGACGTCAGTTTGCAGCTAAGCTGAAAGATGGATCCCATCTTATCACCTTCCCGTTTTCTTGGTCTACGGAGGACAAATGTCATTCGATCCTATCTTGCTTCTTTGAACATTCAAAAACCTTTACCTTTTCAAACAAAGCGTCACTCCCGTTTCCACAAGATTTCATATTTATTTTACACATTCTTATATTGTTGATGGCCTAACCAGGCAGCAGTCAGGCTTTCAGGCATGCTCCTTGCCTCAAAATTCATTCATTTTCATATGCAATTAGGATATAAGGTTAAAGTTTAAGAGAAACAGGAAGATTAAGCACCCAGTGGAGAGGTGCACTTAATTCTGCAAATATTCCACGCCCCTCCTTCGTGCAAGAGACTAGCAAGTGGTTGTTAAAAACAACCCTGCCTGTATGCCGCTTGCGCTGCGCGGAATGAAAAATGCACTACAAAAATTCCCTACTCAGGTTGCTGTCTACTAATTTTTGCACCTTTAGCCGGTGAGTCGTCTTAAAAGGCAACTGCATATCGTCACCACTGTAAGAAGTCAGACATGGGCACTTTGGGCTAAAAAGAATAATGTCGTGACGGACTTTTCTCTGACAATGCGTGGTCATTACTAGTGCAATGACGATGTTAGCTGACAAACGCATTTATTTTAGTCACTAATTCCAAATTTTTCTGGTTTCCTGTGCGCAGATTAGCACGTATGAGAAACATACGTCCAAGGCTCTACTCAGAGTGAGTGAGGCAAGTCTTAGAGAAGTGTTGACGGAGTAGAAACCAGCTCTCAAATTTACATATGGATAGTTCGGCCCCTTCTCACCTTTAATGTCACTAACATTACAGTACTCCTGAATACTGAAAACCCACATTTTGATGAACGTTTTGGCTTGGTTCATAATAACTAAAAGTTGAATACAAAAAAATGAGTCAGAAAGGTTTACGTTACTTGACTGAAAAGTTAGCTTTCACAGTGGCATGATTTCGTTCTCTGTTTTTTGCTTCTCATTGTCACTGTTTTAATCATTTTCCTTTCTTCCCCCTTCTCTTCATCCATTATTTCCTCACCTTTCTCTTTTTAACCTATTCGCTTGGTTCTTCTCCTCTCATTTTTCTTCAATTTCATTGAATTCTGTTTCTAAATGCTCCTACCTCTCTCATTACTTTCTTCTTTTGTATCGTTGACCTTATTTTTCTTCTCCACTCTCCCAATTTTCTTACTTTATTCTCTATCATACTCTTCCCCTTTCTTATTATCTTCCTCATTTTTCTCCTTCCTCGTCCGCTTCTTCTTGGTCTCTATCTTACCTATTGGTCATCTCCAATTTTCTACGACACTATTCGTAGACATGCTCATAGCAAAACGAGAATATATCCCTCTACGCTTTGTGATTTACTGCGAATAATACGATTTTATTTCCAGTCCATAAGTTATGACTATCATAGAGCAAGGTAGATCAATTCATTTATGAGGTCTGACTTTTAAACGTCGGTTAAATAAATATATTTTGTTAACTTTGGTTAATTTTTTATACTGCACTTGACCATAGCTTATGTCTGTACTCTTAGTGACTCAGTGGTGATGATAGTAAGTTTGATGAAACAAGAAGTATATATATATACATATATATATATATATATATATCGTATTCAAATTCAACTTTATTTCTTGGGATGCCTTCTCTTCACAATATATATATATATATATATATCGCGTGCATCATCTCCTAAAGAAAAAGAAGAAGAAGAGGGGTTAAGTTCCTGGACCAAATCGAATTTACTGACGTTTAGAAAGCCTTCTCGCTTCCATCATCAGAGTATAGTGCTAGCTGCTCCTGGTGGTCTTAAGTTGTTCAGTCTTGCCACGTGCCTCGTATTATATCCATGGTGGACGCGTGAACTTTGACCTGCCTGATAGGTACTGACGTCCTTAGGCCTCCCCGAGGTTGAACGCCGGCGTGCTCGCATGACCGCTGTCCCCATCGGAACCGTCGTAGGTTTAAGCAAGGCAGCGTGCCTGTTGGCCTCCCCCACGTCAATCAGCGGACTGATCAGTCGTTGCTGCTCTCGTGACGTTCTCTGTTTTACGGGCGCATTAATGAGGCAGTGTTTGACTTTGTTCATGTGACCTGCGGCAACCACCCCGCTTTTCCGTGAGCGTGGGCTCTCGGTTCCGTGTGCTGGTTTGCCTTATTGGCCCTGGCCGAACTGATCGGAGCCTTGTATCAAGCACCTGGTAGGCGGGATGTAAGTCTATAGCTCTGGTGAGTGTGCCAGTCGAGAACCAACTTACGAGCATTAATCTGGCCATCTTCTCATTGGCTCGGTCAATCACTCTCGTTTTTCAAAGGCAAATTCGTGGTTCAGCTGTTGTGCGTGACCATAAACCAAAGACAACTTGTCTTTGCGGTTGATTGCAAGTTGGTGTTCATGCAACCTTGTGCCCAGGCGCTTGTCCGTTTCACCTACATACCTTGCATCAAAATCTTGGCATGGTATGCTGTAGACAACTGCTGATTGTTCTGTTACTGGTAGCGGGTCTTTGGGCTTCATGACTTGCTGTCTGATGGTGCATTCTGGTTTGTGAGCCACGCCAATCCCAAAAGGTTTTAGGATTCTTGCAGTCGCCCCTGAAACATTCTTCACATAGGAGATTGCGAGCCAAAACTTTGGCTTTTTTCCATTTGACCGCTCAAACTGAGGCTTCCTGAGGCATTTTCGGATGAATGACTTTGGATAACCGTTGGCTGTAAAAAGGGCATGTAATTACTCTATCTCCTCCTTCTTCCCACTGTCGTCACTGCAGTGTGTTTGGAGACGTCTCAAGGGGGTTCTGACACAACTACGTTTGTGGCCAACAGGGGGGTTGCTTCGAAAATGGAAGATGCGCTTTGTGTTGGTTGCTTTATGGTAGACCGTTGTCCTTATCTTCCCGTCTACCAGCTTTGTAACTTGGACGTCAAGGAAGGGCAACTGATTGTTGACTTCTTCCTTCATAGTAAACTGCGTGTCGGGAAAGATTGAATTCAACAATGCCCTGAAAGCCTGCAAGTGACTCCTCTTGATTATGACGAACGTGGCGTTGACGTAGCTGGCCCAGAACTTCGGGGGGGTACGAGCTGAAGACCAGCTGCTCAAGCCTCTACGAAACTGCTTTGGTAATTAGTCCAGACAGAGGTGAGCCCATTGGCGTCCCCTTCGTTTGCTCGTAGACCTGGCCATTGAATGTGAAGAACGTCTTAAGACACAGTTCTAGGAGTTCAATGATATGCGCTCGTTTATGGTTTTAGTCAGTCTCGTCATATTTTTCCTGGAAAAATCCGTCGATATTATCGAGAGGCAATGCGGGTTGGATAGAGGTAAAAAGCGAGATCACGTCAAAGGACACCTTCACCTCGTCTGCCTCTAATTCAAGATGTTTGATGTGCGTTAAGAACTCGTCAGCTGACTTCACTGTTCACTTCGAATTCTTGGTTAGGAAACAAAGTCACTGATAAACCACTTAGACAGCCCAAATGTTGGGGTGCCACGTAAGGAGATGATGGGGCATAGTGGCACTCCTGGCTTGTGAACCATTGGCAGGCCGTAGAAGCATGCCATTGCGGCATGATTGGCTTTTGTGGTCAGTGCTTCTTTTCAAGTGAGAGTTCCCGCCATCCTTAGCTTGTCTACCGTCTTGTTTATGCAGTTCACGAGCTTTTTGAAGTCACTGGTATTCGATGCACATAGAATTCCTTGTTTATCAAGAGGTAACTCAGTTTTGCTCCGTACTCAAACTTATCCATGACGGCAGTCGAGTGCCCTTTGTCTGCGGGCAGGGTAAAGATGTGCTCTATTTTTCGTATTTTCAGAAGTGTTCGTTCTTCTGCCTTTTAATCGTTGTCTGACGTTGGTGCTGGAGCTGCAGATTTGCCATTTGTTGCCTCATGGCGTTTTCGCACTCCTCAACAGCATCGCACTTCTGGAGCGCCGACTCGAAGGATGCAATAAAGTCTTCTGGTCGAGCATCTTTTGTGTTAAATTTACGTCATATGATAGAACCGCTAGATGTTGCTGAGTGAGCCGATGGGAGGACAAGTTGTGAACCAGGACACAATCGTAGGAGGGTTGCTTTCTCGGACGGATTTTTAAAATTTCCCGGACAGCTAGTTATCACGTGATTTGCGATGACGCCGTGCACTGTCTAGGATTGCCGTTTTGAGGGTTTCCAATTCGTACGTCGTAAAGATTGACTGGCAAGTCGAAGAATGCTGTTCAATCATACGGTGGTATTTTTTAAGTTGGACGTGACAATGTCGTATTAGCACCCTGATCATTCTCTTTTTGAAATGTGCCATCATCCGCTGGCATAGTTCAGTGTTCATAGACGTTCTATATGCAAGGCATTTCGGCAAGACGTTCTCGTCAAGAAACCGATGCAGGAATTTCAGCTGAGCTTACGTGGATGACTCTCGCTTCGCAAAAGCTACCCATCCGCGTGCCGAGTGGAGGGCTGTGCGCCCATAGGATATAGCGTCAACGTGAAACTGCTGCTGTGATTGATTGAGTGCTTGTGGTAAGTTCAGTACTTGCTTTTCTTCCTAAGCACTTTGGTTTGCTGGCCATACAAATCGTTGTGGTAAATGCGGACATCCTGAAAGACCAGCTAGCTGTATTCTTCCTGCTCCACCGTAAATCTTATGTCCGAGAAGACAGTGTTGATAAGTTCTTTGTATGTCAGCATATGAGAAAGTGGTAGCCACGCAATATAAATACTGCGCACTTTGTGCCTCTATTACCCTTATCGGCGACTGTCTCTGATAATGATTTTGAGTGCTGATCTGAAACATCATGCCAATAAACTTCATGTTCCACGAATCGCATCTTCTCCTCCTAAACTGCTTCGCCTGTTTGCTTTTACTAAGTTTTAGTAATGTGACTGCCCAAGAAAGATTTTCAAAGTCATTAATGTAGAATCTAACAGATGACTACCAGGTCCACTTCAGTAATATGTGTTATTTTATTAGATTCGAGTAATTCATTCAACTTTATTGGAAAAAACCCGATCGAGCATGTTCAAATTCGAATCTAGTAGAGAAAGGGCAAGACAACGGTCTGTATTTCGATAGTTACCTTACAAGTCAAGACCTTGAACCTATCATCATCTTGGAAGAAATATTCGTTGGATCCATGCTTTGATATTGGCTTTTCCCCAACCTTACTCACTACTGCTCTGTGATCCTCAATCTCAAATCTTTCCACCACGCCTAGTTTTCTTTAGTCGTTATTTCCAAATGAATGCAGGCTAAAAACCTATCTAGAGCTTCTGCAACGACACCCCGCAGCCAGATTTCCGACTCCAGGGCAATACACAATCAGGTTAAGCGGGGTCAACTGTTAAATACTGTAAATGGATTTTCATTTAGATTGCTTATCTCGTCTCAGCAAAAACTCAACATAATGAATGCATAGGTATATATATCTAGTTAGAAAACGCTTCCTGTTTTTAATTGTCCCTGTGAAAATTAGATCATCCTCAAAGATTCAACAATATCGAGGCATACCCATTCAAATTGCGCACCTTTCATGCTTCAAGCAGATGCCACGCTTAAGTGACCTAAAACCTGCCATATGGTCATGGAAGATGAGCGTATTTTAATGTGACTAATATTCCTTCGAAGGGTACAGAAAGAAAGGCGTTTGCAAGTTAGGGTCTATCATGCACTTCATAAAGGCTGCAATTATCCGTTTCTTTGGAAATATTCCTTGCGAAGGTTGGCTTTGGGGTTGCATGGAAACCACGCAACCAGCTTGCGAGATTTCACTATTGCTTAAGGGCTAGTTTTATAAGAGGGTATTGAATTTACAAAAAAAAACTTATTCACTTGCATTTTAATCGGCTGAAAATACTTAATTTTAAAAGAAAGTTCCACTTGTTTAGCCCTGTATCCATTGTACATTGTCATAGGGAGGAGCTTATGTAAGCGACCAGTTCTCTCAACACTGTGTTTGAATGAAGCGCGTTAATCCTAAGACAACTGGTTAATAATCGCGATTTTTTACTCTACGAGCTAGTCAAGACAACACCTGCGCGCTTCAGTGGGCACTGCAGTCATAGCAGACATTAATGTTTCAGAAGAAACAACAGTCAATTTGCATTGTGGAACATTCAGTTGGCAAGAATGCGTCCAACTCCATATCGAAAAAAATTATTTGCGCACTTAAGATGATTCAAACGGAGTTTCGATAGTTAAAATGAAGATAACATAAATCATTGATTTTGAATTCATGCACCAGTTCACCTTCTGAGGCGGGAAAAACAATGAGGAATAGGCTGTGTTTAAGGACTCTTCGAGATGCTCAACGATCTCTATGCGGATTTGGACACGCAAGCAATTTTCTTTATTTTTAAAGTATTTTTCAAAATATTCTGCAAAAGAACCTCCATTTACGGTAAATAAAAGTTGATACGGAAAGGTGTTAACACTGTAAGATAACAAACGATGCATAGTGAGTGAACGCTGCAACTCTCGTCATAATAAAGGTTATTTGTGAACAAGACTCCTTATTTGCTACACACCGTCTTCCTTCAAAATTGAGCTGGCGTCAATTGCAATTGACCTCATAAAATATAAATAAAATAAAAATAATAATTAAAATAAAATAAACAAAGTATGTTAGATAGAAGTATCTTATAAGCAAATAGGGTCAGCACGTGGATAAGAAAATGTGCATGCAAATGGAGGAGCAAAAATGGAGGTTCAAAAACCAAAACCTGGTATTTCAGTCAATATGACTAGTTAATGAAGCCTTACCATGAATTCAGTAGGCCTATGACTGCCGTTCACAGTGGCGGTCTGACAGTTAAGCTTCATGCCCGCAAATTAAACTTTTTGATCAATTTCATAGTGTTGGGTGGTCCCTTTTGATGATTAAGTACTCCCTCATATCGCTAGCTTCAGGTTGGCAGCCAGGAGTCCAGCTTTTGACCAGGTGGTCCTGCGTGATTACGAAATTAAAGCATGCATTAATTACCTCAAAAGAGATTACACTACTCAAAGAATTTTATTTGATCTTTGGCACGCATACTACCTGCCTGGTAGATGAGTAAAAACTAACTCTACAGATCTGGCGATACCCTTAAATGGCTGTGCATCGGACTGCTCTATAAAATTTCAGTTCAGCATACACACTTTAGGTCAAAACTGAAACTAAATAAAAAATTTCAAACCCCACGCCTTCCTGCCTGCTTACCCCAGGAGACGACAGTCTGACCGTTGTAAGCGATGATGACCTCAGGGTGTGCAGTATTGATTATTTTAGTCTCAAGTATTTAATAAGGATGTCGGACATCGCAGCATCTACGAAAAAGTCTCTTTCTCTTAGCACCTTACTTCAACGGCAAGGAAATCGGTGCTAGTGTACCTATCCCAGGAGGACGGGAATGAAAACTTCCAAACGTATATTACTCATTATCAATCCTGAAGCATATTTCGTAGGAAACGGAGCGTCCTGCTGTAGCTTTCTTTAACAAGGTAATTTCTTGCTTGCAACTCATTTCCATTGAGTCTGTTGAATGTATGCCTCAACCTAAAACCGTTTGACAAATTGCTGAGGCATATGAGGACGCGATATTTCAATACCTGCACCGTTTTCAATGCCATGTTCCCTATGCATTGATTTAGAAGTTTTAAAGGTAAGAACGCATAGGTTTGAAATAAAGAGCTCTGTAAACCAGAAAATAGGGCGGTATATGGATGCGGCAGCTAACTTCGATTTTAGAGTTACAATGCAGAGTACAACTGCTAAAACCACTTCAAATCCTTTTACGAGTCAAAGATAAATGAACAGGATATTTGCACAGTTAGCAAACATGACTTCTTTCGTTTGGAATACATGCGAAATAATTGTTTGACTGATGTTTCGATTTGCTCTTTCCACTATAATTTTTTGAACATGTAAACCCTCGTTTTTCAACGGTCTTCAACTCTTACTAGTATTTTTTTCAAAACTCTGACTTCTGTTACTTTTCCCGTTCCATGTGAAAATCATAGCAGTTTGCATATGCAATTTTTCCTCCTAAGAATTCTATTCTTTTAAATAGGCAGTCATCTGTGGTTGAATATAACTCAAGAATATAGTACGTGCCCTTCCTCATGAAATCTCATGGTTGTCATGTGAGAAGGCCCGTTTTGAGAAATCAGCTCATACGGCGTTCCCCAAAGTTCAACAACATTAAAGAAGTGACCATTATTAAAACGAAGGCATATTTTGGTTTTAAAATCTATATTGTGTTTTCTAGAAAAACTTATTTTTTATAAAAGTGGCAAATTCCGAAAACGTGAAAAATCGGATAAGCTAATTAAACTGAAGTTTTAACTGAACAGAATGCTTGTCTATGTCAACAAATGAGTAAACAATACCCCACAAGTATAATTTTTTTTGAAAACAGTGCTTTAGTTTATATTCCGAAAAAGCTGCATTCCAGATTCAGGTCAATGGGAAGTATGGCCGTTACCAAACAGCCTAAATTTCGAGTATAAATTCCACCATGGTTTCACGAGAATTTGTGTTTTCTTCTTCCGTGTGTACATTTTTTAACATGCTTTCGCGTAGGGCAAACAGAATTTCCCTTGATCGCGCCGGCAGAAATGTCACAGATATAAAATATTTCAAATGCTGCCATGCTGATAGGTCGGTCAGTGACTGATAAATATAAATAGAATTGTCAGGTGAAATTGTAAACGCACTATTTTATGCCTATTAAGAGGACTTTCATCTTGTAAAATTTCTTCATAAGTATTTTGGGTGTTGGCTTACGGCAAGTTTCAGATGATCTTTGAAATGATGGATAATTTTTGTCCTCTGTAAATTTTATTATTATATCAAACAAAACCGCATATAAACCTGCAGATCCTGAAGGCATTTATGATAGTCTGTCTGTAGAAAAATCAAAGTTCAATTTGCAATTAAGGGACACCACCTAAGAAAGTTTCTGAAGATGTTTCCAGCAACCAACCCTCTGAGTTGACCGCCAAAATCGACCAAGAGGGCACCTACCCTCTAAGAATGGCGGAATGCTGTCATACTGCTCATCATATATATCAAAGTCCTCTACACGCGCAATTAATTGATCATCTTAGTTGTCTATGAAAACCCAATAATTTGGGCATTATTTGACATTTGTTTCCTTTTTAATGAATAAGCGTTCACATACAAAAAAATCATCTGCTTCGAAGAAGGTTCAAACAGTTAAAAATGAAGTTATAAAAAAGTTCAAATACTAACTTATGACACAAGGGATACACAAAGGTTATTTACTAAACTCATATTGAAGCATACCTGATGTTGAGCTAGAAGCATTTTAGATAACTGCAAAAAAATCCTTATATTCTTCTTTTGCAAAAGGACCGCATCCACATTGTGTTAACTTTTGTTTATGGAAACATTTTGTTCATCATATCGCTTAAGGAAGGCCTTCGATTAATTTTATGAGATAATCATTTCAGCTTATTTCAGAAAACATTTCTCTGTGGGGTCTAGTCTCCTTCCTAGTTAAAAGTTTGCATGTATCCTTTTGCGATGAACTGGGTTTTTTTGATACAAACAGTGCAGTTCAGATTTTCAGGGTATTTGCAGGAGCATAGTAAACTTGACCTTGACTTGGTGATATATATAATTGAGCACTTTGCATGAAGCAGGCCTTATATGTTTGGGTAATAAATTAACCAAAAACCATATTCTTTTCCAAGAAAGAAATGTGACCTCATCTAAAAGACCCCGCCGCACATCCTGAATTTATTAGAAACTGCATTTTAAGATGGTCAACATCGTATTCATTTTGAGACTTTAGCAGTTAAATGACCTTCTATTGGTGGTATTATCTAGTATAAAGTAGTAACTTATCCTTCGTCGTAGTGCTTTAAGCCAGAACCAGTTAGAACTGCTTTGTTGTTTAAATATAGAACAATATTCGCATCCAGTTCATTTAATTACTTGGGAGTCTTCGTAGCAAAAAGATATCACGACTAGCAAACGTCCCAATAATGCTTGCTTCAATACTTGCTGCACATCTGCACGTCTTTTCTAAGCTTATAGCAGATACATTGAAAAGTGCTACTGCCATCCAACATGCATCTTCTCATGAAAATCGTTGATTTTTTATCTCCCCTTTGCAATTCTCGAAAACTGCAAAACAAGTTTAACAATGCCGCAATCACCTCTTCGGGATTGCAAAATAGAGAAATGTGCCGTTAATAACGTTAGAAATGACCTTCAAAATTCATTGAACACGTTTTGGACAATGTTTTCTCAGATCTGTTTAATTATATCATAAGTTATCATTTGGATTATAATTGCGAGGGCAGAGTAACTAAATCATTTTTTTCCTCCCAGTGACATTAGTGGTTGTTGGCATAATGTTATCTGGTAGTTCGCGCTAACTGGAAGGCTTTTCAATTTGCCATCTAGGGATAATTGGCTTATAAGTAAGAGGGATAGACCCATTGACAGTCGTAGCCTATCAATGGCGTTCATCGGATGACAAAACGTGAAGTAAATTCTACTAAATAGAACTGTACAATCCTGACCCCGAATACGCTCTTATCACCCGCGGTAGACTGAAATATGACCAACTCCTGAAATAAATCCTCAGACAATATTGAATCTCATGAACTTGGTTACCCAAAGTTATTTGTGAAGGCCTTTCATTGAGTCTGTGGTACCATTACAAGCAGAAAGAATCATCAATCATGTCATTTTCTATTTATCCACACATTTCTTATCTGTTTTAAATAAGAAACACTGTCCGTAAATTCAGACGTCAAGTTGATTAAATTTGGAGCCATAACAATATAAGTAAAATCCTATCATGTTACCGGAGAAAGTTATCAAGGTTTCATTTTCTGTGATTAAAAAACTCATGGTGCCACCAAGCAAAGAAAATGTAAGTGTACATTCAAATGTATCATTTTGGAGGAAAAGATTGAAGCATCGGCTTAACCAGTGCATTGCAAAGTGAGCGATATTGTTACCGTCTGCCGAACTTGTCATTTTTAAGGTCAATCATAAAATTTAGACGGAATTAGGTAGTTACCGCATGTGCAGGTATTTTAATGTCTTTTTAACATAAGCCCTGAATGCAATCAACATAAGGTATAAAAGCCTGCCATTTCTATACTAGAAATACAGTCAAAATATAACATTTTGCAGAGAGAACAATCTCGCCATCCTTTCAGCATGGACACTAGGCAAGAGGCCAGACGTTTGTTTCACCATTAATTCTGCCTCAGTAAGTCAATCCCATAATAGGTTAGTCTGTTCAAAGTGTTACTGTGTTGATCTCTTCAAGGTAAATATCAAAATGCGCTTTGCTGTCGGTCAGTCATAATTCATTTGGATTTTTGACAACTAGGGACTACTCTCTGTAATTTAAAGAGACTACTGGTTTCCAGGTCAATGAAAAAAAAGAGTCCGATATTATGGCTCATTAGTGCGAATATTAAAAGCCTTATATGTCGTATATAAAGGAGTTCGTGAATGGGCACCTAAACAGAAAATGAGAAAAGGATACCTCCCAAAAAACAAGGGACATTGTGCCAATTTCTAAGGAATTAAAGGTCAGGGTTCGATGTAAGGGTTAGAATGAACGCTGCGGTGTAGGTATATTTTGGGACCAGTGCTAGAATTAGAAGAAGGTAAAATTAACCTCCCCTACAAATGTACGCAAGGCAGCGTTTAGTACTTGTGTGGGTGTTCCTATCGCGTGTCCTGTTAAGGGTGCCATAGAAGTAATTCTTACCAACTTGCAGAGCAAAGCCGGATTATGGGGTTGGAAAAGCCTCAAGTGAAGCGATCGTATGCACATTGCACTGGTGTAGCCAAACAGTACGTGCATACTTTACTGCTCAGGTACTTTACATCCATACTCCAAAATCAGCGTTCAACGTTTTGTTCACTCAATTTCATTTTAAGTCTGCAAGGCATAAACCATCGATACCTGCAGTCAAAGCTGCCACAAGGCATGGTAGCTCGTAAAGCATATGTTTTTTTACTAATACTGGTAAATGTGGGATTCTAACAAAAGGGAAACTGCCATTCAGAGTTCAAATTGAGCTTCCTTCAGTTCTCTCTACTGGTGGCATGCATTTTCAGGCTAACTGCTGCATCCTGCAAGCACCTCGGCCTCCTCCAAAAGATGAGGAAGGGAAGAATGAGGATGAGGAGGAGTAGGAGGAGGAGGAGGAGGCGGGTATAGAGGCATAAGGAGCGAAGGAGCCCGTATGCGCTGTTTGCTGTGTGTTCCTCAAACTGAGTCACATGCGATGTGTGTGGTGCCTTCGGCCCATCAGCTGAACCTGTTGCCAATTTTTAGGCGGAATCAGACAGAAAGGCACTACATTAGGGCCTCAAGGCATGGGTGTGGTCCAAGGGACCAGGCGTCGCCGCCTCCACCCCCCACCTCGCTCCTTTTTGCTCAACAGGATGGTTTTGCCAGTCTTTGCTGTTAATTACAGAGAAAAAGTTGCCAAATAATGTCCTAGAAGTTTGGATGAAGATAGGACGACAAAAGCAGAGAGGCGCCTGAGGGGACGGACACCTTCGTTATTTGGAGATCGCGGACTAAGCTTGACTAATAGGCTGAAATTTATAGAATAACAATGAGGATAGTTGTTTCCCGTGAGAAAAATGCTTTGCTGACGGGCATAAAAGGTGCAGAAGAGCAAAGCCAAAGGACGCACAAACAATCGGACGTAAAGCAAGATGTGTAAAAGGCGTATGGCAAGCAGAAGGCTGCTTTTTAGATTGATTAGAAAATGGGGCTCTCTGGTGATAAGAAATAACTAAAGAAATTTCAAAGACTAAGTTTTAACCGATGATTGTCGGCTAGTTGCAACTTTACACGCAAACTAAAAGTAATATTGAATGGTGGAAAGATAGGTATTACTGGGTGGACTCTTGAGCTCTCGGGAATAAAGGTTCTCGCGTTATCTAAGCGATTTCAATTAAAGTATATTTTCCAGTTTATTTAACAGTATTATCTGTGTATAATGCCCACTAAAAGATATCTAGAGAAGAAGATTATCAACCAGGAAGTGGAGACCGAGGTAGAAATTCCTGATTTACTGTGTTTCACCAGTCATCCACCCCCATCCTAAAATATTTCCCATCAAAACCTGACATTTACATCAGCAATTAAATAAACGTCATATCCTTATCCCTATCACGCGCGAACGCATTTTTCTTTGTATTTGCTTATATTTTAGGTCAGAATTTCCACCAGTTGATCCTGACCGAATGGTCAACTTAAGTTTTGCTCGCCTGATGTTGAAGTACGAATGGCATATAATGATGAGTTATGCAAGCTCCGTTGCTTTGGTCAACAGTAGTTGTCGATTGTTGACCACTAATGCGGGAACTGGAATCTTCATACGCTAAGTGTCAACACTTTCGATACAAGAAGGGACGCTGTTTGAGATCTTGCTTGTAAGTATCAAAAGCATAAAGGCCAAAATAGTGTGAGCATAAAAAACACTGGGTCTATATCTTAGCCAAAAGATATCCCCAAATCATTTTGAACCACCAATTACACAATCAAGAAATATGATGTGATACACAGCAGACAGGCGGTAATAATGAATGTGGGTACTGAGTGTGTGGGCAAATCAAGTTCTTCCTCCAGCGATCGTTTTAAACTCTTCTCAAGCAGCAGCATGGCTCGATGAAGTGCGTGTATCAGGGCGTTGCCTATTTTGCATAATTTTACCTGATAAGGCTGTGATCGTGCCTGATCTAGCCAGCCAAGATGTTGCTACGGACCCCATCTATCCGCGTGAGACGATCGCATCACCAGATCTGCATTGCTCAACCCATGCTTTTTGCCAGCGATGGAGACAGAAAAGCGAAGTCAGTTATTATTTATTTTATGCTCTCTTCAGTGTCTCCAACCGGATAACATTGCCCGATTGAAATTCAAATCCTGTGTTTTTGAAGTGAACGACGAAGAACGTAGGAACGTAGGGAAGGAATGTCTGCTGGGATGCGTGGTATCTGCGAATCGTTCTAGCGATGGAGGTCTCGCGTCAGATCCATAGGTACTTTCTAAAGCTTGAGAAAACTTGACAAGCATCTTCGATTCAGGAGACCATAGTGCCCTTGATTTTTCCATTCGACAGCAGCCTCGTCCTTGCAATTCATATAGGATGTAGTCGGTATTCAAGGATATTCCGCAAGTCACCTTTTTAAACGGAGATTAAAGACTATTTGTTACGGATAGGGGGGTCATCAGACTGACATCAAATAACTTTTGACATTTCTATATGTTCTGGAGACTTGGAGTGATTGTATACACACTAATGGAATGGCTTTCTGTAGGAAAATGATAGTTCGACCGAAGTGGTGGTAAATGAACACCATGTGCACCACAGTATGGCGGGCGCAGGACAGAGCCTTATGCCTTCCCTAGTTTATAGTGATGGTAGACCGTCATAGTATCAACATCTTCCTCCATCACCCAATTTGACCTGGTTTCAAGACGACCGACAGCAATATCAGGCGCAGGTAACTGATGCGGTGTGAGTCTGCACTTAGAAGCGTCATCACACCCACACCATGTGTTTCATCCCGCCTGTCACGCCCTTTATATGGACCCCCTGTTGGTCGCATGCATCTACCATATGGCCCGATGTAACGGGAATTCTCTGGTTTAGCAATTGCACCCCCTGGCGAGGGCATACTTAGCCTCAGTATAGTGTTAAATCCAGTTGATATACCTTTCCCTTAGAGTTTGAGCTTTTTTTCTAGTTTAACTCTTGCCATACAATGTTTCTGTTGAACTAAAAGTGCTGACCAGTTTGAAACACTAAGACCATCCTGAAAACTTATGGCACAGATCAATTGTCTCAGTCGAAGATGTGTCCGCACATGACTTTTTAAATCCGTAATTCTCGTATGTGATCTTCTACGCTGTGAACATTAGTCAGGTAAGAAAGCAAAAAATAATCTCGGACTTAGTAAACGTACCAAAGGAGGTTATTTATGAGAGAGATGTTCTGTTTAGAAGAGAGTATATAGTACTGGGCTGGGTATGAGTGTATTGGCTAGGCCTGATTACAGTGAGGCACAGTTCAAACGAGTGATGCCTCAGCTCCATTCCTCAGGTCCTTCAAAAGACGAGAACCAACAATAAATGCTGTGCTCATGGGACCTCAGTCGTTAATGAGAACTGGTAGCAATTTCTCGTCAATGGGATGATCATTTCACCCGAAGATTGACGGTCAAAATCCTAAAGCATTGGCAACCTAAGCAGTTAATGATGGATGTGAGTTCAAATTTAGCGCATTTGGCGTGTACCCAGGACGGGCTGAGAATTCGGTGTTACTATTTCATACCAAAAGCATATAACGGAAAATCCACCGATCAAGCCCTATAAAGCAAATAACTGTAGTCGGAGGAGATCTGCAACATCAGTTAGGAAGCTATCACATGTCAGCAGACAATCGGTAGAAGTGGTAGCTTTCCTGTTCCATCAATTATCCATAGCGAGTAGGAAAAAGTTGGCCGTGTCAAAAACGGACACAGAACAATAGTTTGTACCCAAAAGCTCAATAATCGAACTCAGACGCTTTTGGCGTAGTTTAGTTTTGCCTACAAAGGCAAGAGAGAGTGAAAAGGCCATTTCAGGATTATAAGCCATCGTCAGCCAGTCATAACCAACCCCAGGTGGTGCACCCCCCGAGGATCGAACCCGCGACCGTTGATCATCTGCCTACTTTACTACTAGCTACTGTGTGGCTGCTGGCGGGGTTCGAGAGAAGGCCTCATAGTAGAACGGGACCAGTGAGTTTCCATTAGCGATTGCATGAGCGTTCATCAACGAATGCAGCTTTTGGTGCAGTAAACAGAACTTCCAGAAAAAAAAACCTGATAATGATTAGTAGCTGATTTAGCCGAATAAATCTTATGCTGTTAAAAACGTTTTTTCCCTTCTAAGCCTAACTTATCATAACCATACAATATGCATAAGTAACCAACGATTTTTTATTCTCCAGCTTCGAATAGCGTTTTAATATTCTTATAATGCCCTCTTACTTATCTGCCACTACTACTTTGTCCGAAGTAAATATCTAAAGCCATGTACCCTAACGTACCTTACTTTTCCCTCTCTCTTTATCTTAGTAGATTTTTGAAGATGTTTAACATATTGTACCCTCCTGTGGAGCACGAAGCATCAAAAAGGTGTTTCTGTATATGCAAACTGATGCAGCGTCACTCAACCGTTCTTGTATGCGCCGGACCCACGCCACTGGCAACGCTACCGTACAAATTTAAATGTATCATCATTCTCACCCAAGGCAAAAACAGATGATGTCCAGTAAAGGCGCACAAACTGTTACTACAGCACGCATAACCAGGTTCTCAGGCAGTTTACTCGCCCAGTAGCGGCATGTGTATTACGCGCGCATAAGAACAACATACATACGTACGAACGCACGTACGTACTTACGTACACACTAACCTGTCCGTTCCGCACGGCTAACTTAGTTATCCAAAAGCAAGCAGAATTAACGCTGTTTAAATTAACGCTGGATAAGTGCATGTTTCTCCATCGGCGTAGCTGCTCTGAGGCATAATCTATTCGGTGCAGGAAAACTGTATGTCCTTCAGTTATGCAAACGGGCAGCATCTTAATGAGTGTAGGTACTGTCGACCCAGTACTTTAGGCGAAAACGAACATGAGTGTTGGAAAAAATCGGCAGCAAATACTCTTAGTTTGATCATTTCCTTCAGCCAATCCGAACGGGTTATTTTTGTGTGCGAAGCTGTAGTTAAAAGGAAAAAAAACTTTATTAACTGTGACAAGCGTCGGGTAACAGGAAAGACGCTGTTTTTGCGAAGACCGGCACTTTCGTAAAAGGTAACTTGCAATTGAAAAGCAGGGTGTACTAAAAGCTTTCTGCAACCCGAAGGGTTTGCTTACTGAAACCGAAGTCAATAAATCCATGCAGTTGCGGCATGTTTTAGGTAAGGAAATATTTACAGAAAATTCACACGCACGATGGCTGTTTTAATTCAGAGAGCCTTGTACTGTTAGAACTGGTTAACAGGTGTCTAAACTAGCGTCGAGACGTCCATGCGACTAGACTGTTTGTGGAACTTTGAGGTTTGCAGATAGCCAAATATATCTCATGCAAAATTCGGTTTTCAGTTTGCAAAGGCCTAGTTGTTAAAACAAATGAACCTCAACTGACCATTCATCTTTTCCATGCATGCAAGATGGTTTGACTAAATATTTTTCATTTGGCCGGGCGACTAAAATTGAAGTTGTTAATTTAGGAGCTATAAACGAAATGTTCTTCCAGCTATCTGTTTCATAACCGTGTAAGTTTGGTAAATTGCTTACGTGATTTCGAGCGCAGTCCATACAATGCGATACCCTTATTTTAGTCTTTACTCGGAGCATGTTCATCCGACTTATCCTGGGTTACAGCTGCCCGACGAAAGCAAATAAGCCATACATTAAAATTTAGTTTGACCTGCTGTATTAGTAAGGTTATCGATTTTCCCGATAGGCACGCATATAAACACCCCCTGTATTTCAGGTGGTCTTGCATTAGCTTCTAGGGGAAATTATGATTAGGGTTCGGGGTAGGGGTTGAGACCAGTGTCAGGGTTAGGATTTTGGTCTGTGGTTATCGTTATGGCTATGGTTAGCATTGGGATCGATGGGTCGATCTGTGAGTACTTAGCCCTACTTCAACAGATATTCACCATCAGAAGCTGTCAGGAAAGTTCGGAAGATACAAATCGTTCAACTATTTGACTAACTGCGACTAAGCATGTTTAATTGAATTTGCATTTTGGAACCAGAGGATGTTGATAAAGGGGGACAAAACGGTTTGCTATTAAGGAAAAGAAGTAACTCTAGGGATCGAATTGAATTTAAGGTTGGTCCGACTGGATTTTAGCTAATGCCCCTGTCCCCATTAAGAATAGTGTTTGATGCTTTGAATCAAAAGGAGCCAAACGCTCGGGGACTGCTCCAATCCCACTGATTGGGGATTGATGTATACAGAGACTGCCTTTATAAGAACCGGCAATCTTACATAAGAGGAATAATATGCAGAAGGAAATAAGCATGCATAACTAACAGAATATTGTATGGAATGTTGAGTCTGATCTGCCACGTTCTCGTGCACGTATTAATGCATGTGCCTCTTTCATGACAAACGAGGACATTATAGAAGCTAAGTAATAGACAGCAGGAACCAACCAAACGCCGGTTAGTTAGCAGAAAGCCAAATGTATCGTTGGGTTCCCTAAATACTTATTATGTTCCTACTTTAGATTGATTCAGCGTAAAAATACAAGGCAAGAACATATCTTATTTTTTCCATTTCAACTTTTACAACGATGGTAAGAAAGTGACCGAAAACACTCTCAGTATAAATGATCCGAAGGCCTTTTCCAAATCTACACGTTGGGACATCTGTTAGCCATTGAAGTCTCAAAAAACATCTGCAAATCATAAGGAAACGTACAGCTACTTCAAGACAACATAAATCTTCAATTTTAAAAAAACCATTTTTCTGATGATTAGTTTGGATAACCCCTGCGTTCATACCCACCTCCGCGCATCCCGGTTGTTTCTGGTCATATTAGCGAGATGAGTGAGGGAAGAGGACGTGATGTAGATTATACGGAAGTTTGCGTCACCCTAAACTACTTTAGGCGCAAAAGAACGATGTGGAGCCAATTCATGGCATCCGCCGTGCATATCGTTGTCTTTGGTGGTGAACCTATCACAAATTAACCTTTAAAGTTTACTTTTCCGCCTTCAAAAAACGGACATGACAATTTGAACTCTTACCTTGTAGGGCTACAATTTATATTACTCAATGCAACTTCGAGCTCAGCTTGACCGGTGGGAGGTTGTGAAAACAACTCAGAGTCACGCTACTTTGCGCGGTCTCCGGTATGGTGCCACCTACTTCCTCAAAGTCAACGCCTTTAATTCTGCAGGTGATGGTCCAGTCAGCGAGGCGTTTCCCATCATCGTCACACCAGGAGGTAGCCAAATTCACGGTTGCCCTTGCCTAAAAACGTGTTTTTTTTCTGGCTTGCAGTTATGATTATAGCCTGGGGCATGGAGCCTTCTCTTTAAAAATATGTAATTACGTGAATGTTTGAAAAACTTGTGAAATTCTGCCTTCAAAATAGCCATTTTTGCGATCGGTTGACCATATTGAAATAGCTTTTGGATGGTATAAATCCCATCTTGGTGTTTTGTGCCGCTACGCGTTAGTTAAGTTCGTCAATTCCCGGGCAGTGCACCTGCCTATGTTTATATTTTTCGTGAAATAAATTTGAAAACATTAGCATAGTTACTGCTTACATACTTAAATATGTCAAATCCTTTTTCTAATAAATGCAACTAAACGGGAGTATTATTCCCATAGTTATATCCCTAAGTCGAACTATTTATAGCATGTTAAAGGCTTAATTTTGAATTCAGACATCTGATCTCATGGCAGGAATAAAGGAATACAGTTTACTAAACGGACTAGTTTGTTTTTGCTGAGATATTTGAAATTTATGCTTTCATTTGCATGAACTGCACATTGCAGGTTAAGGCGGGTTAACATAAGGGTCGAAGAGAGCACACGAAAGAAACATGGGTCAACCTGACTTGACCTGGGAGATTCAAAAGCCACGACGTTCTCTCCGAACAGAATAGGGCCTTCAGAAAGTTCAGCGCCCAGGATACTGGGTTGGCTCTTGTTTGCAAACGTTGCGCATGGCAAGCAAATTCAAAACAGCCCTTTACTGAATCCACATTGCTTCTGTTGGCAGTGTGCTACATAACGATTTCCGAATTAGGTTATCAATACGCTTGCCCTTGCAGCGCCCAAAATGTGTGCGTGGAATCTGCACGTATTGGCGTACATCCCTAAGCTTTTTGAGGGAAATTCAACATAGTGCGGTCCTGTTTCCACACTATTCTGACCTGGCGCAGCCACTGCCACCTTTAATTCTGCACCAAATATGTTCGTACTTTCCCCATTATGTACTCAGTGACGGTCTTACCTGCCTCATGTCGTTGGTGGTAGGTTGATCGGCCTCTTCATTCGGCCTTGAATGATCGCTTTAAGCTCCCGCGTATTTTTCTTGTTGCGGGTAAAGTTACTCGAACAGCCTCTGGTGCGTCCTTTGAATTCAGGTGGCCGGCCATAATTCTGGTTACAAGCGCATTTAGCGTTTTCTGTCCCCCTGACTGTCCAGTATTTCAGTTTAAAAGGCTGTTGAGGCGGTCGAGTGGTCTCCAGACTTTCCAGCGTTTGTTTTCGTTGGCAATAGCACCCCTTAATATTGCCCTTGATTTTAATCTTGATAAACAAACATTGCGATGCTTCGAGTGCCCTCAGCTCTCCTATTACCAAGGGGATGGTATTGACAAAGGACAAGGTTAAGTCATGCTAAAATGCAGCTCCAAAATTATCTAATTTGCGAACATGCAGAAAATAAATCTCAAAAAGTTCACTTTCTTCCCTGAACTAGCTCTGATTATGGCATTGAACAAGTGTTCAGACATCCGGGTATAGCACACACTTAAACTCATAATTATTTCTTCATATTCGAACACATTTAGAAATGAGAATTGGCGCGCTAAAAGACATAGAGCAGGCTGAAGTAGATCTGATCCTATAAAAAGGTGTTGGGGAGGGAGCTATGGTACGGGAACCAATATCGCTACGTTTGTCGACCTAATAAAAAGTAATTTTTTACCAGTCTTATCGCCGCTTCCGATAATTGACTGTCTGAAGCTGCATACATCATGCAGAAATCCTATGTTTTCTATCTCACTCACTGCCTCTGCAGTTCAGTTTACTAGATATCCGGGTTTTTTGTGAATACCAAATATTAATTTATTGCGACTGCGTCAGGCTAGAGTAAATTACTTCGGTTCCATACCGATAACGTCGCTGAAAAAGATCGAACAAAACATACATAGCGTGGGGACATAGCACACGTCTTAACCGTGAGTGGGATTTTCTTAGGCGGCAGCTGAACTTCCCAATCGCACAGCCCAGCTCGCCACCGTGGTCGATTAAATGTTAATTGTTTGGTCGCCACAGTCGCTGCTTCACGGAATGAACTCAGAGAAACGTGGCAAAAGCAACTGTTCGGACTAGACGGCGAGCGAGCGAGCGAGCGCACGCACGCATGTTCGCGAACGTCGCCGGGCGAAGTGATTTTCTGCGATATTTATCTCTGGGCGTGTAAGCGTCGCTACTGCTGCTGCGGCTACTGGCCGTCTTTGCAAATATACAAATACTGCCACCAGGGCGTTAGCCGAACCTGGGTCACTTATCTACGTCCCTCATCTTCAGATCATGGGGGAATGTTGCGCTGCGAAGCCAAACGCAAAGGTTCGGGTGGTAGGGAGGAATATATTCTCACCTGCGAAGGCTGTCGGTGGTCCGGTTCTATCTGCCCCGAGAGATCTGGCTGCCCGTTCGCTGTCCAGCAACCAGTCCAGCCAGAGCATGGGCGATAAATTACGAGCGTGATTTTGGTGTCAGGAGTATGTTTTGGTCATGCTGATCGCTAAAACGTCTCTGTTTTCCACTCCACTAGCTTTTCGGGAAGACTAAGCTTCTGAAGGCCCCTTCCTCCCCTCAAAAATCCTTCACAGCTCACATTGGCAGCTTTCTGTTCCATCCGGAATTTGTGACTTCGTCTGAAATTCGGTTATTAAAGCGAGTTCGATCGCAACTGACAAGCACATAATCTTATATTCGCTGGAACGCATTCACCACAAATGCAGTAGGGCCATGTTCTGCTCGCTCCATAAGCTATCATTAATATTTACTTTCGCCTAACCAGTATATGAATTTGTAATTGATTAGTGAGTCGCCAGTGTAATAAAGTTACATTATAACTGATTTATCACAGTCGGTACAAATGCTAGCTACAAAAGACAAAAGATTTCAGGATTTAATTCTATCGTGCAATTTAGCTGCGAGGAATGCGGCTTATAAAATAGAACCCCAAAGTACTACATGTGGCTTCTGGGATGTGTCCTTTTTCACAACACTGCGTTTGGTTCTTATTGATGTGCTACTGCTCGTCCGTCCTTCAATGTAGTTTGTGTAGATCATCGCATTTTAGTGATTTACTCCAAGTTAATTGGTTAATTTCCGATGAACTGCGAAACTGAATGATTTGCACTGCCGTACTAATGAGCCAGACTTATTCAATTGACGAAACACGAAACTTCTTAATTTACAAGACTATGAGTACTGTAAGGTAACTGTAATGCACATTTACGTATTCGATTGCGAAAGATGATGGCTGACGCTTGCATTCAGTAAAATGCCAATTAATCACGCCCATCCAATGACTGGCAGCAATGTCACGGAAAAAAATGGGGTCCTATAATCTGGCTTGCCAGACTCCGGTGGTCGTCCATTTATAGCTATTCCTGTAAAACTTCCGTAAGCATTTGCAAATTTTAACTTTTTTGGAAAACAGACTAGTGCATTGGGTGATTAGCTATAAGTACAAGGTCTCGGGATGACCTTCAAAAAAAGCTATCAAGCATTTCCCCTTGTTGAGAAAATTGTATAATCTTTCACTTCTGCAAAGTATCCTTAGAAAAAAAAAGAATTTGTGTGATGCAAAGGAAAATCTTACACAATGTAAGCCAATTTCTCTTTCGATTCTAACGTGAGTTAAAATATATGCTTCACTGCGTCCGTGTTAAGGATTCTTTATTTTATCCGGAATTCTACGCCTGTCAACAGCAGTAAGTGATAATTTATCCATACACGGTTATTACTGAGTCAACGAGCCAATTTTCACTCGCATTATTTAGTTTTCCAGCCTTTGGACGCACCGAAAAGTTCTGTGGTAAGTATTGCGAACGATACGTGTCATTTTGAGATGGTTAAATTGTGAATCGCAATGAAACAAAACGTTTTGAGTGTTTCCATTGTTTCCGCAGCTTCCGCTTAATTTTAAAAGTCACCGCAAAATAATGGAATCTGTCAACTTCATCTGCAAAAGATAACTATTGTAGTGGGGTCTCCATAAGGTAAATTACTATACAAATCACTCATCTGAAAAGAGACGACTGATGTTTCCCAAATTTGCCAAAACATTTTCCCCTAGCCGGTAGCCAGGGTGAGGCCTCAAGCAATCGCTAATTTCTCAAGCAAATCACACCAATTTCATCCTTTTTCAGAGATAATGGCTGACCAAAGTAATGCTGTTAGGCTATAACAAAAAAATAATTTTCTGGTGAGGAAACATCAAAACGTATTTGGACACCAAAATCCATTTGGGTATTTTTTGTGAGTTTTGAACCCATGCAGGAAGCCATCTTTAAAGTTGACCCCGGCAATAGAATAACAGACAGGTAAAATGGTCAGTAACCAATCAACGAGAAGGGATCGCAGGTCTGTGGGATACTATACAAGGCTCTCGGTGTGTGGGTGACAGACCAGTACGCGCACAACTACCCATAAAGTTCTCTGGATTTCTTCCAATAAATAGGCATATTTAATGCGCCTAGACATTAATAAAAAGTTTGAGAACCATTTTTTGCAATTTTTTTTTCTGTTTCATATGACTGAGTATAATGAAATATTTTGTTGTAATTCCACTGCCTGACGCTGTTGCCGTTGCGGACACGCTAACGCAGTCTCCTCAGGTAACTTAATTGCTGAAATGTTTTACTAAACTGTGTTGTTCTTTCCTCGCTCACTAACTGCATGTAATAATGCTTTCTAACCACTGACTAACAAAATATTTCACCAATCCTGCCCCCTTCCATTCCCCTAATTGGTTGGATGATAATCCGGTTTGGCTTATTCGTACAGACGTAGTTGTAGGCTAGTTGATACCGGAGAATTCGAAAAACATCTGAAGATTCAGGACTGCATCCCATTTGTCGTATAGTCAATATAACCTGACTTTAATTGTAAGTCTTTTTATGTAATTACGGGGGGTTCTTATATAATATCAGGTCAAACACCATATCAAACGGACATATGTTGTCGCTGACTTGAAAAATGCCTTTTCGCGAAGGAGATCTACTTATCCATCTCAGTACCTCACCACGCGTCCTCTGTTCATGGCTTTTAGGGGGTTGAATTTTGCTAAACCATATGTAAAATTAAATTAATCTCCTACCCTTACTACTCTTTCTTGTTAAATCATTATGTCCATATATATATATATATATATATATATATATATATATATATATATATATATATATATATATATATATATATATATATATATATATATATATACGAATAAATTGAATACGGGCATCCCAAGAAGTATAATTCGAAGTAAAGAAGTTCTGTGGGGAAACAGTGAGTAACTATTATGTAAATTTTTCGACGCTGGTTCCCCAGGTCGTCCTGGTTTATTAACGGTCAGCAGCTAGTTATACCCAACCCCAAATATTGTAACATCTGAGGCTCGAACATGCAACCTACTGGTTTGAAGTAAAATACCCTGGCTATTGAGGCATTGAGTCCTTCTTTTGATGATCTGGTAAATTAACAGTGATAGTGAGGCGTTTTTCGATCGCGTTACCGACATACTCGTTCAGTTATACCTTGGGGCTCACCGGGAAATCTATTTACACTTTACTAAGGAAATTTGCGTTGTTGCTAACCGTAAAATTAACAAAATGCGACCTAGAAACCGTAAATAGTAATAAGATAAAACAAACTGTGTGATTAATGGGCTTGAATTAACAAGCAGGTTTGAAAACCAACTTTTTCCCTGGTATATGATCTGATTGATGGAATCATTAGCAAGCATTTGAAAATCAGTGCACTCTTATAATCACCACAAATTTTCAACAACCATGTGGCTGGAAAGACGCTTGAAATAAACTAGCTAGCATGATTGTACATATAGTATTGACCATAACTGTCCTTTATAAACTCAATCGTTCTTCGATCAAGGCAACTGGTCATCAAGTTTAATTTAATCAAAGTCTAAAGAGTCCGGGGACCGATAACAGTAAGAACAGTTAACCTCTTGAAAAATGGCAGAACGTCAGTTAATCAATTTCATAGCGCTCTACGGTGGCCCTAGTTTAAATGACCTCTGGGCTAGTCTTCTTGAGAATAAGGTGTGGCCAAAGCGTGGGTTTTCGCTTTTTATCCTATAAATGAATGCACGTTAACGTCCGCACACATAATTTGTGGGCTCTATGTCCAAAGGTAGATGAAAATTGCCGGCAATAGTTATCTGCCTCCCCTACTACTAGCCGCGGTGCGGCTGCTGTCGGCGCTCGGGAGTGATCCTCAAGGCAGAGTGGAACGAGTGGGTTCCGTTACTGATTGGTGAGCGTTCATCAATGTATGTCCAAAGTCTACCCCCCATTGGCAGACCGCAGACTCTGGGTACGGCCGCAAAAAGCTTTCTCGTATGTTCTCTGACACTCCTCCAAATCACTATCGCGCGCTCCTCTCTACCGGACTCTACCTCTTGCCAAAAATAACATGTTACGTGTTTTGAAATAGCCACAAATCACGCGTGAATAGATATCATGAGAAAAAATGACTACTTCCCATGGAAAGACTGGATTTGGACATGGGAGGCATCCTCTCCAATTCCAATGTTATAAGTTAGCAGAGTGTTGCGAGAAGTTGCATTTGGAATCTCTGGAGACGCAGGCTGTACAGTTCTCCATGGTACTACCGTGCATAGTTACATCGTTTAGAGTTCAAACAGACAGCCACATCTTAGTATCCTGCCTTCTGTTGGAAGAAATTTCCAGACTGCCTTTTACAGGCCTTTTAACATCTTTTTTGGCGCTGACCGTCTCTACCGCTAAGTAGAAGAGATACAGACACGCAAACTCTGAGGCAAAGTCCGTTAATCAGTTCGCTTAATCACATCGCACTTACAGTGTCCTCGTCTTCAAAATATTTTGCCCTAGTCGGCTACGGTTTTGCAAAGTTGGTGAAAAATCAGACCATTTGAACCATTCATTGTGAGTCCCGGAAGGTCCCACTGGCGAAGTGTAGTGAATATGGGTGGAAATGCAGTCAAACAATATGGATAGGGCTAGTTGGTAGTTTATTAGCCGGTATCTTAGCTACACATATGCTGGTTGATTGCATACACGATATTACTCTTCCAACTGATAAAACTGCAACTTTCTTGCTCCGTTTTGAGAGGCTATGATCGTACGCGTGCTCGTTAATCCATAGTGTATTGTAACGTTATCTACACAACGAAGTAAAATATAAAGTCGTTTTACTTCTTTAAGAGGTAACTTACGTTGGTTGTTCAGGGAAACAGGAAAACCAAACCTAAGTATTTGACAGAGTTGCTATTTAAATTCCAAAGTTATTTATCATCTACTGGGGGATTGAAACAATAATGCACATCATATCAGGACTGATGACAGAAATAGCTACTCAAAACAAAACCCTTGCACAATGCTTAGGTTCCTGTCCTCAGATAAGATTGTAAATTCAGATGAATTTCAACTCGTTTGAGAGAATTTTATTGTAAGGTTGCAGAAAAAATATAAAATGAACCTTAAACAGAATATTTTTAATCAGATGACAATGCTTATTTGGCAGCTACTGTCAGATGCTAGGGGATAATAAACGAAATGTATAATGATGTTGTAATTTTATAAGTAAATTTGAGTTAGCATAGTAATTGTGAGTGGAAAACTGTCTTGAACTATCAAAATGGCATGAATTCGTCTGAAGCCTGTTGCAAGTCTTCATGTTAAAGTACACGTGTGGTGTGCGACAAATTCCAAAAAAATTATAAAAATATATCTGGGTACAATAGGGTGTTGTGTATTTATCAAAAGACTAAACTGTGAGTCTGAAAGACGCATTATGGAAGGGTGAAATGATGACAACTCGGTGGCTCATTTTGGATACTCATCTTCCAACTATTCATTAAGGAAGTAATTCGACCCCTAAGTAAGACGTTGAAGTAGGAAGATATAAATTCTGTGCCATGAAAATGTGTTCGCTGAAGCAACTCTTGATGTAAGTAAAGAGTTTATGCTTGCAGCGTGCATGCCTTAGCCCTCCGCGGAAAATGTAAGGCCAACATAAAGTCCTCTCACCTCAACTGAAAAAAATTGTTCCCGCATAGCCTCTCGCTAAGTCCTGATTGAAGCTTTGATTATGCCTTTACCCATTTGTAAGTGCTCCCTTTATAAACTTCTAACAGCTCAGCATGGGCTTAGGTTTGGAAATGTTTTGATTTGCAAGTCACACTTCGTTGCAATGCTTTTTACCAAAAAGTGCTTTCTCAGACAAGGAAAAACTTTGTGCGTCTTTCTACACTGATTTTGCAAGACCTATGCGCAGCAAACCTGTTATGCAGTCACATTTTTCAATGTCAACCTCTGGTTTGCAAATAGCTGTCATAAAATCTGCCTGTATTTGACGCAACGCAATCAAAGCAATCAGTCTGTCAACTGACAAAAAGGTAAAATATCTAAACATCTTGTTGGCATTTTGTGCCGTTGTTCACCAATCAAGTACTAACATCATGGTTACTAACACTGAGCTGCTCTGACCATTGCCTATAATTATAGTGTTTGTTATTATTTTATTAACCCATTTATAGTTTGAACAGTTTTTGCTTGATTAACGTGAACTGAAAAGGTGACAATATGTGTGTGATAGGGTCCGATTAATGCTGTCGGATAGGATCACATATGTTCTTGATAATACCCGTTAATGTTGAACTGGGTGGGTTATGAATTAGTTCGTCTGACCGTTAAAACAAGCTGCTTTATGTGTTGTTCAATTTTTTGAGAAAACATAGTGGTTACACTCAAAGCAGTTTAAAGAGACAAGTGAATTAGATGTTTCAAGGATACCCGATAAATAAATGAGTTTTACTCAGTGTTTATTTCAAGCGACGAACGGTAAATATTTCCTTGAATTGTGCAAGCAAGAATTTTCTTATTCTAATTTAAGTCAAAGAGGCTTCAATATCAATAAGATGGTGACGATACGGCAGATTGGAACAACACTTAAAATGTGTCTTCGAAGCAAAAAATAGTCAGGTTTTCAGATTTAGACCGCAAACACCGGTTTGCCATTTTCCCCCTTAATTCCACTACAACATGCGTAGCTTGTACCATTTTTCGATGAAGAGAGATGAAAAGATCGATTATCTTGACGCCGGTAAATATAAGAGCATTTGCCAAAGTTATCTAAGGACTGCTTACAGGATTCTCGCATACTCTCTCTGTCTCGCTTCCACTATCCATAAAGTCCCACCACAACCAGTAAACTTCCGTGGCGTCAGTATCTCGCCAACAGCAATTCAGTTGGTATGGTCACCGCCGGAACTCTCACATGGCATGAACATCCTCGACTACCATCTGCGCTGTCGGTCTGCTGGCAGCACGCGGCCGGCGCCCTTCCAGAACGCTGCCGTAACTCCGCCGCTCTCAATCTCTATTCCGGCTAAGCACACGGGTTATGTGGTTGAAGGTCTGCAGCCCGACACCCTATATCACATTTCACTCGCGGCAAGAACAAAACACGGGTCTGGAGTGGCCACACACGTTGAGATCAGAACGCTGAGCAATGGTGAGTAGTGCATGCGCGTTTTGACATTTTCGTCCTTGTAGGGACTCAGTTTTAATTGGTAGAAGCATATTGGTCAGCGTGTTTTATTGAATACATTTTAATAACCGACCCGAAACGCGTGATGAGCAAAATGGCGTAAAATTTGCGT
Organism: Schistocephalus solidus; assembly: GCA_017591395.1. Classification (NCBI taxonomy): domain Eukaryota; kingdom Metazoa; phylum Platyhelminthes; class Cestoda; order Diphyllobothriidea; family Diphyllobothriidae; genus Schistocephalus; species Schistocephalus solidus. The sequence continues at coordinate 55,423 of WEDG01002927.1, read as the reverse complement.
TAACACCTTTAATAGACGGTTTTCAAGAACAAAGATTGTTATCCACTTTTACAGCAGGGAGCTCCACTCATGCGCGGATTTAAATTTATGCAAACCCATTTGCTCATTTTTGGCCTTTTGGAAAGTGTCCACAATAGGCATCCAATCATTGTGACTTTGATTTATATGGCTTCCTTGACATATCACAGCAGTTTGGTAAGTCTTTAAAATATCTAACTCATATTTAATTACAAACGTAAATGTGTTTTACATCTGATAACTGTAAACCTAGTGGAATGTTGAGGATGCTTTCATGAATTCGGCCTAAACGCCATGCAGGGGATTTGGCCTCCTCCCATCTGCCAGTCATTTTTGTTTCATTGTTCGGCGGGTAAGCTCTCGTTGCGGTGACGTCTTCTAACCGCGAAAATCGCCTTCTTGTGAACATGGGCAGTGATTTATATTTGTGAATTTCGGGCTGAACACAATGGCCCAGGCTAACCCTGTTGACAGAAGCAATGACCTCGGCTTTATTGTTTGGCAGATGAAAGCAGAATACGGGTTGTGCCAACAGATTGGAGGGGAATGGAATTTAAGGGCAAATGCGCAGTTTCACCTCCTAGGTGAAGAAAAACAAAAAAATATAAAAATTTATAAGAAATGCAATGTAGCGTTTTGGAGAGAGTGGACGACGTTGTTTTTGTAAAAACGTTCTGGTCCTTTAGGTAGGTTCAAAGCAGTTCAAATAAATTTTCAGTTTAAACTATCCCCTTTGAGTTTTGAACATCATGCCGATGCTATTTCTGCTACTTCTTTAATATGCTAATTAATTTAATGAGCTGAGTCCCTGCATTGTATTTGAAAAATGGGGTTTATAAGCTTTTTTCTGAAAGATACATGTTCCCTCATTATTTTTTATAGAACTTACACAGGGCAGCATGGAAACGTGATTTCAGAGACAAGAAAACACACGGAGATCGCTGGGGGGTTGGTGGAGCAATGCTAAGCCGAAACGCTCACACCTGCGTCATGCAGTGGCACCGTATCAGTGAAACACGCATGCATGAGCTTTTTGCTAGCACTTGTTCTGTTGGTATTGTAAAAAATGAAGCGTGTGTATACTACTGATTTCCAGCCGGCAGCTTTTGATAATAATGCGGTTTTTCTTAGTAGGCGATGGGTTTCAGCCCAAATATTCAGATCAACTCTCGAAGCAAACATGAAAATGTTTCCTCCGAGTAATTTATTGCACGTTTGCATATATTTTCATGGAATTAAACCAAGCAAACTATATAATTTACAAAAATTAGTTATCCCTTTGAACACGAGGTGAGGTAACTTTCTCAACAAGGCAAAAGGCTTTATTCCGAAAATTGTTGACACTGGCTGCCCAGACATTCGTTAGCCGTTCATTAAATGTACAGTTAACTGACAATATTTTAAATCCATCCAAAAGGTATAATTTTTATGCTTTGGGGTCAGTGTACTTATCTTTTTTTCTACATTCGGAATACTGCCAAAAATCGACTGCTCTGAAAATGAGCTATTTTACAGAAACCAGAATTAACAAATGTGGGTCTCCTACGGGGTACGTGGAAAATTATGTGCCTCACTGCATGAGAGAGCAGAGATCTATATGTTAAAAGCAACTGGCCAACTTGGGAATGCTCTTGAAATAATTGGGAAAACAGTCATTTAAACAGGGATACCTACGTAAGAGACTTAGGACTAGCGAAATCTTTATCACTATCCTTGCGAACAAAGTTACCATGACAGAAAAAGTCCTGCTATGGAGCCTAAAAATTTGCATAGCCAGTAATATGATAGAGTATTAAAAAGCCCTACGCGGTAAAACTGAAATCATGGCCCAATGAGAAAGCTCTGACCGAAAACTGGCTTATTAATCATTCAGATATATCGTGTTATTTGATATCGATATGTTCGCTCGATGTTTTTAAAGAAGACTTTCGAGTAGACTGCCTTTCATTTCTGTAAAGCTTCATGATGAAGGCCGGGATCTTTACCATCTAACTGACAACCGAATTGCCAATTCTTTTTGCTCTAAGGTAAATTACAAAATCTAATCCAATTTCTTGATGGTCTCAAAATAACACTTTTGAAATTATCGCCAAAATTAATAAATTAGCCTTTCCGGGAGTTAACCCAACTATGAAAAAAAATTTACAAATCTCTCCAATTACGGTGTTTTCGCACACATAATTTTACCTTATTGAAAGGTGTGTGGGGTGAGTATTCATCATTATATTAATCTTCCAAAGTCTTGTAAGCAGCGTGCTCTCAACAGCCTGATAAACCGAGTGAAAACTCAATATTCCGGCAAGAAATGTTGTTGCAATGCACTAGACCACTTGCCAATATAATATTTCCAAACTGGACGCACTGCGCATCGATGCGTGAGTTGACATAAGGCAAAAATTCATCGGCACATCCAAAAACGTGCCACAAAACACCCTGGCAGTAAGCATCTGTCTTAACTCCCTACAGGGCACGCGAAAGAGCACTATATACGAATAACAGTTTAACTGACGACTGCGTTGCGCACACATAAATTACGACCTTGAGATTAGGTTCACTGTATGGAAGGGAAATAATCCTTCTAACAACTATCATGCGGAGTTTTCCACGGCTGATATTAGTAAAAATTCTAGTCTGTTTTAACACACACATTGCAGTAAATACCTGGAGCCACGAGCCCTACGAGGATATCAAAAAACTATATGATTGGCAGACATTGAACTTGAACAGAGCTCTCCCTGTTGCTGTCAGCTCGTTGAATACTCACTGCGAACTTCTCGGTAACGTACACTAGTATTCATCGTTCATTTATTGACATATCGAGTTGAATGCTGCGTATAATTCTTACTGGGATGAAGACAGCCATATCATTTTCCAACAAACATCCTTAAAAGGATCTAAACCTTAATTTGGCAAGTGTAGATCAGTCTCATTTCAAGATGCTAAACATATACGCAGTCATTCGGCTATCTCGGATTATCAATTTGCAGAGAAAAGAGTTGGATGGACAACATGGAATTGTGAAACGTTCCTTAATTATTATGAAAAAGAATGCTTGTCTGGCTGGCAGACTGGATGGGCTTATTTCAAAACTACCATGTTCCTGAGAACCAGGAGACAATCCAGTCTGAAGTGCGCACTTCAAATTTTTCTCAAAGAGAATGGTGTATGGAACTGTAGGCAATACGCATTCCTAGGAACGACAACAATTGAGAACCCGTGAGCACTTCCACCTCCCTAGTGCAAGCGGCTGAGGACATTAGGATCATACTCAAGTATTTTAAAGGATTTTTGTAAATATTTCATATGCTTCTGCTAAATTCTTCAACCATAAAATAATAACTGATGTTGGATTGGCCTAACAAAACGGGATAAAGTCGTATATCGATATGCTGCACGTAGAAAAACGCTTCTGTGATTAATTATTGTACAAACGAGCAGAATCAATAGGCAGGCGTGTAGTAGGAAACGATTGCACTGGGGTAGGTTAGTTTAGAGGACGAAAAAGGGTGGTAACCTATTGGCAATAAAAAGAAATTTACATGCCAACTGATATCGTTCAAGTGAGCTGGTATTTAGCACTGAAGTAGACCGTATTGCATGCCTACGCATGCATGCCTACCCCCACATCAACTTAACCCTAGAACTAATCCTAACCCTAACACTATCAACTGTGTTCCTTGGCTGTTGATAGGATCATACAGTAGTTTTTTGTCGATTAATGGGTTTTCTGAAGTAGCCTTTGCCCATTTTTTTCCTTTTCAATGTAGATTTGAATAATTTGAATTTCCCCTAGGCTTTATTACGCTAAGACATGGTTTCGCGCGACACATTTTACGCCCTGAAATCAATCAGAACCAACTTGTAAAGATACAACAGTTTCACGAGAACCTAAGCGAGCAGTGCCCCATTTGCTAAGAAGTTTGTCATAAGTTATTCCGTGGCGTGTGGTGTAAATTGGAATTTACTTTCGACCTCAAATGTTCTTTATCAATGTTGGTCTGTTGGCTACTTGATATATTTCCTTGACGATTATGCCTCAGACTATGGACTTAGTCTGGAAGACACTAAAATCCACACACAGAGCAGCCAGCATCAAAAGATACATATCCTCCTTCTTTTAAAGTTTGCGGTCTTCCAAACTCCATACTTCACTAGGCAACGCGAGATGTCATCATTCGTTGGCCCATTAATTTCCATCTAATGTTCAAAAATCTACACACTTCTCAACCGTTCAAGCCATGCATGATAGACACGGGAAGTGTGGTGTGTATTTCACTAAGTTCTAGGCTAGCCTGTTCTGCTGGGTTAATTGCGCATATGAAGAGCATGATATCCCTCGGCTCATTTCCGCTGCCTGTCAGGACCTTGAACAAATCTGTTCGCTTGAGTGCCCCGCCAGCCTTCTGAACTGACCACTACAGTTAATTAAGTCGTTATGTCGGTAGCAGGAAGTTGCAGATATGCCGAGTGGGTTGTCTCATTCTCCTCTGCTGCACACTCTCGTCCAATTGGCTCCGACCCAGGACGGCCCTGGGGTGGCCTTTGTACCAGACCTCATCGCTACATGGTCGAAACTGCTACACATCCTCTTTTTCCGAACAACGTCCCTCCAACTGTCAGTTTCAATTACTTCGCAAAATTGCAGACTCCTGTGCGCATCGACCAGGACTCGAGGCAAGCCATTCATCGCTCAACTGTGAACACATCCTTAGTGTGTAGTGTGTCCGCGACTGGCTAGTAGTCGCACTGAAGGATATCTAGGGCCAGCTTGGCGTAGATGGGCAGAGGCTTATTTACTTATTCTTTTTGAATGTCACCTGTTTAGCCCATCTGACCCCGCGTCCGCTCCCTTAGCAACTCGTCGATTACGATCGTTTGCAGCAGCTGAATATTGCGGTGATTCAGTTGGGTTGCGCAGCTTTTTTCTTCCACCTTATGACGATCATTTCTCCATGGGGGCTCAGTGACATTGTTGCATAAACGAAGGTGATGCAGCATAAAGACAAAATCCAAGGATGAAATGTGTGACAAGACTGTGAAGGGGGACAGGGTGTACAGAGACGAGGCTAAAAGCAAAGTATTCTTTAGCGAGTACGTGTGCATCTAGCGATATTCATGATTTGAAAAGGCAGAAACTAGGTGACGGAAAAAGGGAGCCCCTATGGGCTCACCCACCTCTGGCTTCCTAGCGGAAGTAACGATGCAAAAATAAGGAACTACTGCCCTACCACTGGTAAACCCAAGTTATGGGTATGCTTCATTGTTGACACGTTTTTCATCGTTAAAAAAGACCAACTGGAAACACTGCACAGAATTATTAATTCGACGATACTTGGAATAATCTTTACGCTCGAAAGAGAAATTGACAATTATCAACCTTTTCCTGACGTCCTCGTACAGAGAAAGACTAACCGAACCTTTAAACATCAGTTTACCTTAAAGAAGCTAATGCAGATGTTATCCTACATTATGAGAGCAACCGCCTTAATGCCCAAAAACGAAGCGCTGTCAACACACTCATCAATCGAGCAAACACCCACTGTTCTACCAGTGAAATTTACTAAATCGAACTAACTTATCTATTCAAACTCTTTTCCATCAATGGTTACCCTACAGCTTTTGTACATAGATACATGAGACATCAGGAATTGAAAGAAAGGGATGAGGAACTAGATGGTTCCGATCAAGCGCCCACAGTAAAAAACTGGCAAACACTTCCATACATTAAGAACGTTTCTGAACTCGTTGAAAGACACCTGCGGAAGCACCTGCGTGGCGCACAAACCAGCAACTGTGGGTTCGAATCCCAGGTGTTCCACACTTGGGATTGGGTATGACTGGCTGATGACGGCTAATAAGCCAGAAATGGCCATTCCGGTCTCCCTTGTCTTTGTCGGTTCCACATTGATAACATATGCTTCACATCGCTATGCGACTGCCTGTGAGTACTCTAGTCTGAGTTCCAGGGCACAACGGAACATAAATGTTCCTTAAGCAGATCGGTGAGCCACACACTATCATCATATTCCCGATCGCAACCGACAAAAGCAACGAGCCCGTGGCTCAATGGTAGAGCGTTCGACTCAAATACCAAAGGTCGCGGGTTCAAATCCCAGGTGTTCCACACTTGGGATTGGGTATGACTGGCTGATGACGGCTAATAAGCCAGAAATGGCCATTCCGGTCTCCCTTGTCTTTGTCGGTTCCACATTAATAACATATGCTACATGTAGCTATGCGACTGCCTGTGAGTACTCTAGTCTGAGTTCCAGGGCACAACGGAACATAAATGTTCCTTAGGCAGATCGGTGAGCCACACACTATCATATATATATATATATATATATATATATATATATATATATATATATATATATATATATATATCTGAGTATTATCAGAAAATTTATTCTTAACAGAAGGACTGCTGATAAAGACAATGGGGAAACAGAATGGCATGTCGTACTCAATCGCCATGATCAGCCAGCCTCACTCAACTCTAGGAATTGTGCCAGCTTCGGTTCGACGTTTAATAAAAGGCTAAGGATCAAACAAAATATTCGTTCTGTAGAATGGACTTTCTACGTTTCTGTGCGTTTTAATAAGGGGTAAAAATACTGTGTTATCTGCCACAATATTACTTTATAATAGTTTTCTTCCAAAGACAGCTGAGTACCTGAGTGCAAGTGACATGCATACGTGAACATGAGGCTATATTTTCGCCAAAACATTCTTCATTGAAATCTACACGACAGCCAAAAATAAGTAATTATTTGTCCTGACTACCTGTCCATCGGACTTGCCTGCGTCCCCGGACGTAAAACTAAAGGATTCATTCAGAAGCCCGCACACTAGGCAAATAATATAAATAACCACGACCACCGCAGTATACATCTCCGCAGGCTCGCCAAAAAGTCTCGTTGGTGGGCTTGCTTCTGGACAGTGGCCACACAGTTCCATCTATCTTAATCTACGTGAACTCTTCTTTCCATAATTTTCCAATTTGGCTTTAGGACTGCAGAGTCTGACTAATAGTCACTGCAGTCAGTCAGAAGTCTGCCAATGCCTATTGCTGAAAAATTGCAATTTATGAGTATTCACTGCAAGCAATTCCGGGGCATAGACATTTAAAGTGACCTGCTGCCATTTTTGCGTTTAACCATTCGGTCGAAAGTTGTGATTCAGGTTTTCCAGCGGTCGAAAAAGGCATATGAGCATAAAGGAAGATGTTTGCCGTTAAAATTGCGTGTGTGATCATGTGGTAGACTTGCTATCTCATGAAGCGCTAAATTCAATTCAGTAATCTTCTTCACTTTGAAGAAATTAAGCAAGCAGGCTTTTACTATGACTTATAGGGATGTATAATTCCTAAATACTTAGGTCGCTTTAAGATGCCGGCATTTGAACGATCTTCTGTCCGCTCACATTTGAAAATTGTGCTTTGTGATACAAACTACTTAAGTAGCATTTATTTTTGCTTTTATTTTTGCATCCCATATAAATTAGAATATATTAAACAGAACACATGCAAAAATATTTTTCCGAGTTAATTCTTGGTGGCAAAGTACAAATTCTATAAATTATGTATTGGAAAAATACTCAACTTGTAATATGCCTCAAGGACTTGAGATTTCCTGTCAGAAATCATCTCATTTTTAAATATATTGATGATGCTTGTAAATTGTACAACATTTTTCACATGCACGTTAATCACGTATTGTATTCCTATGATGAAAAATACATGGTTTGTTGTATAAAAACCCTTTATGCAAGTGCAACATAAGATAAGCCTTAAATAATTCTGGAGTTGGGAAATAGTTTTATAAAACCATAAAATCAATTTTCTGCATATATTGAGTTTTAAGACGACTTACAGCGGAATAACATGTGTACAGGAAATATAATTTTCTAAAATGTTTCTATACGACATAGTTAAATTTATAAGGGCAACGAAACGCTATGATGAAATTATATACTGCATAGGTACTCACCTTTTTCATCGTGCTTTTTTGCAGGCGGCGAAAAGAAGGTGGTTCAAAAGCCAGCCTCCTGCCATGACCAAAATATCTGAGGAATATGCCGCCCAATCATTTATCTTTCTTCCCTACTTAGGCCATTTTTCGCATAGAAAAGATTTTTTTGAAATTCAGTTAACATTCCATGAGATTGTAGACCTACTCTAATTGCCTGTGCTAATGGAATAACTACAGAAAGATTAACTAACAATCAGCAGTAAAATAACCAAAAAATAATGCAGAATAAAATAAACTGGCTCAGAAGGTTAAATTTTCACTTAAAATACTTTTCCGAAATATGCTGCCAATTGAATTTAAGGCAAAAACTGGCCACAAATTCTGCACCATTTTAAAACCGGCAGTGTAGCATCGATAATTTAGAAAGACGGCTGCTTGTGCCCTACGAAAAGGACGGCCCACAGAGAGCGAAAGAATGAAAGTTTTGTGGTAGTCTTGACATTTGAGGCTAAATAAGATTTTCATATCCTTTTTGAGGCGCAGCAATCTAAGGATTTCCCTGTACCAGTATGATCTCTGCAGAAAACTGTATCTTACATATTTTTATAAAATTCAAACAGCGCAAGTTAACGGATGGTTAGAAATAGGCTCTTATAGCTAAGGCTTTTCTTTCACAAGGTGGCTGGTTGCATTTCACACGCTCATCCTCAGGCATTTTTAAGACTGATAATGGTATTAATAATACTGTTAACAATGTAATAGTTATTAATAATAAAGGTAAAACCAATACTTGAATAAACATTATAACTTCTGTTGCGTTAACTGATTCTTGCCTACCATACAATGGATAATATGTTTGACTGCTGGGCCTGTCTCAAGCTCCTCAACCACGCACCGATTTGTTTACATCCGTCTGCGTTGTCTCCGGCTACAATTAGTAATGTTCAATTGGTTCTATGGTGGACTCAGAGATATCTGGATTATTAATGAGATCTCTTCTCTTGTCTCGGAATCTGTTCTGGTGTCTAATGTGAAAAATAGATAAATCAGGCCCTATCATCTCTGCCAAACCGCGGCTTGCCCTTCCGAAATGCCAATTTTCGGCTCCCTTCCGACCTTCCCCTCCCCGACATCGGTTCTTGCCTGATACGACATACAGGTAGCAAGTCTACTACCTCAACTTGCAATCTTTGTGGTCTGAAGGTATCTTTAACAAAAGAATGATGCCATTTCATTTTTTGCAGGCAACCAAGTATCAGTAGGCCGCCTAATATAACGTGGACGCAGAGATCACAGAGGCCAGTAATTTACTCCTTTAGAAACATTTACTTGCCTTATTATACAAGATACAGCATTTACTTAGGACAAATTTGCACTGTGACTGGCTCCAATAGACTGGCACTAACTTCTTAGCAGCCTTTTACTATGGCTATAAGCAGCGAAAGACAACAATTTACATAGACTCTGCTCGATTCGGTTCCGATACGTTTATGACAGGCACAAAATAATTGACTACTTTAGGGCACATGCAGCTTGTTTTCAAATGGCTAACCTGTAACCTGATGCCCAAGGATGTTAATCTATTTTCTAATTGCGTTTTGTTTATAAAAATTACCGGTGGTTTATATAAAATACCGTTTTAACGAGGTTTCGAGATGCCAGTGTAATTTGATTTAACTTTTTACTGCAGAATCCGTCAACCGAACTTAGTACTTCGTTGGGATTGAAGAGCAGTGTGAAATGCTTCAGAGGTGAGGTAATAAGCTGCACGTACTGAATTTCACGTTGCTTGCATATGGCTGGCTGATAAACGTTAACCTACGAAAATACAACGTCTGCAAGATGGCATTTCATGAGGAGAAGGTAGACTTACGTAACTAGATTGCTGTCGCCTACGGTGTAGGTAGGAGAATCTTCATTTTTGTTGCCTCTCACTTCAACGGTGGTCTACCGAGAAGCTGAAAAACATTAACCACTGCTCAGTCGCCGGCAGATGATAATTGAGGATTTGGTCCATGACTGATTCGTGGACCGGCAACAAACCGATGAAAAGTCTTCGAATATACACGTTTGATGAGTAGTTTTGTTATTATAAGATTAGTATGTCAATTAATTATTGATTTATTATGCTCCCAGAACGAATGGGGGTAAGAAACATATACTTCCAGTTAGCAGAATTTTAAACTTCCTGCTATTCCAGCGAAACTAATGTAAGGCAGATAAACTAACTAGGTAAACTAGAATACAAAAAGATTTCTGTTGAAGAATTTTATTTTGGTTTGCACATTAATTGCTGAGAAACTGAACTGTGTAAAAGTAAATAAAACGGACCTCAGGATTATATTTTAGCTATCAACGTGTAGGCATGCGAATTAATGGTACGAAAAGAAAGCCTTTTCATATATGCTTCTTGGACAAGGAAGCCCTAAAAAGAAATGTTTCCTTTTCTTGTCATTCTTATGATAATAACGGGTGAAAAACAAAGAATAAATAAACTTTCCGAGATGTTTTACCGCCAAATCTTGTTGGTCTTATGCCAGGTACTTGGTAAAAGCTCAGACGTTCATGTTTGGCCGATATTCTGCAGCTGTATGGCACTGATTCAGCCCATCAGTGGGTCTTCCAGCATGCCCTCCTGCGTGCTTTCTGATAGATACTTCTATTTTGAAATTTCAGCTATTTAATCTCATCATCTTTCAAAGATTAAGGAGTGGTTGACGTGTTAGTGCAGCGAATGGCATCAAGGACTATTCAAAAACTTTTGACCTGCATGAGAAGTAAATTGACTGTGCTCTATTCTGTCGATCATCGAGGCACTATCTTTCCCGCCAACAGGATCGAACAAAACATTTTCATATTATTTGTTTCCCTTCGTTTTGGAGGAAGATACATTTCTTGCAAAGCTGCCAATATTTCAGGGAATTTATAGCGTATTTTTATTGACCTGGGGGTTGATTTTCATTCTTAGTTACTCAGAAGGCTGAAACGCATACCTGTGGACATTTCAAGAGCAAGTTGTCCAGTCAAGAGGAGTTAAATTGTCAAGTTATGTAGGCTCTCAAAGGTAAGCCACTTGGTGTGGTTTAAAATGGCCTGCCATTAATTGCTGAGACCGCAAATGCCAGGTTAGATGGTGTAATCTGTGACAAACGCCTGAATTCTTGTCGCACTATAAAAGTTGAATCGAAGGATTCCTTAGCACTATGAGATGCTTAGCTTTCGATTTTCTTTTTTTTCTGTGTGTACAAAATACCCCCGATGAAGCTGAGGAATATCAGCTTGGATGATGCAAAGTTACATATACTGCGCCAAACCTTATGTTAACCGAATATCGGATACGTTTTCTCAAAACATTTTGAATGAGTACCCAGGTTGAGGTGTAATGCATACAGCATAATCATTTCATTTTTTAATTACGCTAAAATGTTGGTTTTTCAAGGGACCACTTTGTAGCCACCTGAATAAAACAAAATCAGGAATAATGACTTCTTATCTGGTGTGGATTTTTCGCATTCATTTTAAATTCCGCTGTATAGATTAAGCGAAAAACAAATTGTACTCATTTGATAGAAATGTATAACTTCTGCAAATTATACACTAAAAAGGGAATCTTTTGGTTTTTTAAATACTTTCTCTATGTGAACTTTAACAAGGCCGTGAAATTTCGATTAATTTGCCATCTCATAAAAACATATATTTTTGCTGTTTGCAAAAAATGAAGTGCAAAATTTTATGCAACATTTACGACATTATAGTAGCATAGATAAATATATGATATTCCTTACATTGAAGGCAGATGCTGCGGGATTGAATACTGCAGGGGTTGAATTTGCTGCAGCAAATTGGGTAAAAATATATTTAGGTATTTCGAAAGAATATTTACACTTAAAAATGTTCTTTCTTCGAATATAAAATGCGAATAAGGTGTCATTTTTTACCTAGCGAGTACAAGAAGGAGTAGTTTTTCTATGATTTTGTATAAAATATCGTTGTGTGGATTAAGGTAAAGTGAATCTCGAGAAGCATTGAAAATATTGAACTAGTCTTTATTAACTTGTGTGGTTTAGGGAGGTGATCGGAAGAAGGCTGGTCCAAAATCCAACTGAAATATTGTTCGAATATGTTGCTAGGTTATCAATATTACACATCCACATAAAAATCATTTTTATCGAAAAGACATCTACTTCTCAGCATTTCGATTTAAATTTCACTGGATAGCCCTTTAGCTTTACGTTTTTTGTGGATGTGTTCTGTTCATGGAGTGTTTGGGTAAGGGTTGAATTCCCAAAATGAACTGTGTAGCCTAGACTGCATGAAATAGTCCTTTGAACTGGCCGTTCGCAGACAAACATAACTCGTGCTAGGCCGAAAAATGGTATTACACGCTTCTTCGTAAAAGGCGGACGCAGTTAGTTGGAACATTATGTTTTTTTTGTCTGAGCGATTTGTCATTTGCAAGACTCTTATTTTAAAAAAACATATTTCTCATACACATGTAACTTTAAAAGTAGTCTGTCAGTTCCCCAAAATGTGGACAAAATACCGCATGAAAAAAATGCGCTTTTAAAGATGTATTTCCCAGAAAACTCCGGATAATTGAGGCAAGTTTCATATCATTGTCAATAACCCCTTTTTAACTGTTAATTTATTTATCTTGGACGATATACTGTGGAACGTGTAGAAAGGTTAATGGGAAAAGTCATTTCATCCAGGGAATCTAATCTCTTACTTTATCGGCTGCAGATAATTTCTTCCCTATGGTTCCGACATTTGGGCTTATTAGAGAGAATTTGTTCTACAGCGTTCCAAGCAAAGAGCAGTATTTGGTTGAATGGACAGTTTTTACTTATTTCCTTGCCATTCATGTAGCCTTCGATACGAACTTCGAACGAGGCTTCGATACTGAAACGGGAAACGCTCATTTAAACAGTCACTTAAAATGATAATATATATTATTACTGGCTGCATTTAGGTAGGCTGTTTATTGTGTACTAAAAGACGGTTTCTCTCACTTGTACGTCAGAATTTTACAATTTTCTTTACAGCATACTGACTACCACTTTTTTGCCGTCCTTTTACCTCTTATTTAATAGCGCTACTTGTGGAGAGGGCAACCTATAAAAGTGACTACAGAGACGCTAGTTTTTAATGCAGATTGCCCATTTATCGATAAATCCCATAACATTAACAATAAAAAGGCTTACGTTTCTATGTTGAGCCGATTTTGGGAAAGAATACCTTCGCTGTGTTTTCCCTTAATTTACTACTAGTGCACCACCACAGACTGTTATATAGTTAGAAGGGACCAAAGGATCAGGGATATTTGATTGGTCATTTACTATTTCCGGTTTTAGTCAGTTCTTATCACCCTAGCCTAAGAAAGGACATAGGGCTAGTCTGCTTTTACTTTTGGGTGGAAGAACAACCTTTTGTTACCAAAGCCAATTCATATGCACTTCTTTCGATTGTTGCATATGACAACTGGCAAAAAGTTTATGTTTCCTTCGAGTGTAGGATTTTTTTTCAAAATATAACATTAATTACCATAATTTAAAAATAAATTTGGTTTGTTCTATTGTGGAAATGTACTCCCTTAGCTTCATTATAATGGGAAGACTGCCATGAATGAATTAAAGGCAACAACTTTTACGGGCCAAGTTGAACGGTCCACAATAGAAATTCAAGTGAGTAATATTTGGTTGCCATGCATTTAAGTCTAGTCCCCTGCCTTATTTGGCCTCCACCGATCAGGTAGAGTTCAAGTCAGAGAAAACGGTCTTTCACAGGTAAAGTGGGAGCTGACGTGTTGGTACATCAAATAGCATCAAGAACCATTGAGGCATTTGTGAATTACGTAAAAAGTAAATCGAAGTTAATTGCATTTCACAGTTTACAGTAACCTACACAGCAACTAATTTTACCTTCTAACATACCTCATTACATTTCGATCTCCAAACAGCTTGGTCATTTGTCCCATTAACTGCAGACGTTAATAGATTTCTACGAGTGTCAAACCAGGAAGTTTTACCCATAAATCCATGAGGCACGTGTCCTTGAACTTGCTGCAGCACCTATACTCTTATCTAGTTTCCCCTGAAGTTACATCAGCCACGGGCAATTATTTAAATTGATCCTTTTTCCGCTATCATACTGTTACAACGGCAAGTCTGATTTGTGTTTAATTTGAAAGGAGCTTGGAGAATCTACGATCACCGACTCAGATAGCCAACTGCAGGCCTGTGTCCAAGGATTATTTGCGTGTCATTTTGTGTCCCCTTATCAGGAATGATAAACGGTTCTATTCGAGATTTTTATTTGCCCGCTGCTGTTATGTTCCTTGAACGTAAATGCGTTCTTTTTTCTACCAAAAGTCCAAGAGAAACGAGGTTAGGATCGAATCATCTTTCTCAGTTGCAAGAATGCCTACCAAGCGATACACGTGCACCTTGGAGCCAGCAGCTTATTCAGTGTGCGCATGGTGATGGGCAACCAGGAGTCTAGAAGGCTCACTAACAAAAACGGAAGAAATGTGCATAGGAGGAGGAGGATAAGAGACAGTGTGATAGGCGGCAGTGAGTGTTTGCTAGAGCCGTTCTAGGAGAAAGGGGAGGACAGAGATGGCACAGGGGATGCATGCAGTTAAGCGGCCGTTGGCCAAGCTAAGCGCAGAGCTTGTACGAGGTTCTTTTGTGCGCACAAGAAGCCGGTCTTGTGCGCACAAAACAACCTCGTTCAAGCTCTGTGCTTAGCTTCGCCAACGACCGCTTAACTGCCTGCATCCCCCGCGGCATCTCTGTCCTCCCCCTTCTTTAGAACGGCTCTACCAAAAACTGAAGACACAAAAATTGTCCGATCTGGGCTTAGTAGTTGTCAAGCGACACGAATATAATATGATACAGGTGAAAATCGGCCTGTCAGCTAGTACTTTCAGAGAAAATTCTGCTCAGAATTTGTCACCTCAAATAGGGTGAGGAAAAAGAAACGCTCTGCCCACGTTATACGGGCGGTCGCGCGATAAAGTCCACTAGCCTAACTCTAACCTAAATCTTAACCGCAACCCTGATCTTAACCCTCACCCTATCCTTAACGTTTAGCATAAACTCAACTCTAACCACATACTTTTCGCGAACCCTAAACCAATCACCAATTGTAACACTACACTTACCCCTTAATATCTCTGGATTTGAACCCAAAACTACCTGCATTACTGGTGATATTTGTTCCCATTTCCAGCCGGGGGAGGGGCATAAAAGCACTTCCAATAAAAATTTCCTAGCACTTAATTTAAGGTTCTAGGTTGTGTCAGTTGTCATCAGATATTCCAAAATGCCCATGAGGGCTGTGGACCAGTGTAACCAGGTTAGTTCGCTGAATTTCCGGGGACAGAAGAATAGGTGACACCAAATACTCCAGAACATTAAGGATGGAACGTGGAGCTGAATCATCTGTTTCGAAAGTACTCAAAGACCAGCTGGCTTGGAAGACTCAGATCTGAGTTGTATATCCTGCGATTTGACATTCTTTTGACCGAATTTGGAACATGAACGGGCAGTAGGCAGTTCAGTCTTCCGCACTTTTTCCCCAACACTTAAATTATAGTGACCTTATGATCTTAGCTGGCAGGTTTGGTGTCCGCTGAACATCATAAATTCAAGGTGTCACCGTACTGTCTAAGCATTGGGTGTGTGCTTGGAGCACCACAATCCTTAGTCTAAGGTTAGAGTAGCAGCAAACGACAGACGGAACCGGAATGAAGAACTTTATTGTGCACAGGACTCTGACTTCCTAGCCCAGGCGAAAGTGGCCGCTGGAAAAGCCAGGATGTGCGTAGGCTGATCGTGTTAACCAGGCCTAAGTAAGCAGGCGAAAATTGGTGGCACTTGTTTGAGGAGCAAGCTCAAGTGTTATCCAATTGGTGTGCCTGTAGCGTTACCGGAGGTGTAGTGTGTCTGGTGTGTGTCACATCGGTTGAGGGGTGGCGCATTGTCGGTCATGGCTGTATGAACAAAAGTATGTGTGAGCGGATGTTTGTCGAATGGCTGCAGATCAGCGAGTCTGAACCTGCTCGCTGTGGATTTTAATTACCTAGGGGTGATGGGGTCTTTGACAAGCCATTCAGACATCAAAATGTTTGCCAATAGATGCGAAAATGCGAGTTCAATGAAGTAGTCAAGAATAAGAAGAAGAAGAAGAAGAAGAAGAAGAAGAAGAAGAAGAGGATGAGATATGTGGAAAATATTTTTGTGCTCGCATTTTCTTATTCAGATTGTAACTATTGCTGTGATTAAAATACGCGTTGGCACCAAATAAATGAAGGTAAGGATTTAGAGAGAGACCAGTACCCTTAATTTTGAACGTTTACTACTAAAACTTGCAGCAAACTGTCCTTCATTCAACATGAATAAGATTGGGCATACAAAGCCCATAACAATGGCAGATCACAAACGAATGGCACATTTAACCTTCCTAGGCCCCTTGTTTCATGGGTTGATTGTGGAATATTAAAAAAGTAAAAGTTCAAAAAACAGATTATCTACTTTGAAAGCACACGGGGAACGCTAGGAACACACTGAGGATCGAAACTCCTCACAACTAGGTTTTTCAATCGCAGAAGAACAGTCAAATAAGTCTGAGTGCTTAGCTTGTAACCGTGCTGTCGCTTGAGTTAATCAATTAACAAACGGCTTGTCAATTAACTCTGTCTTGCTTGTCACGTGGCTCGAAGAAACTGTTGGTGGTAAGCTCTTTAAGTGTTCGCAGATATTCTCTTTTTATTTCTTTTGTAATTGTCTTTCCGTAATTATCTTTTTTGGCCATGGGACTTTGAAAATCTACAGAAGTACTCGGAAAAAGCAACTACCTTTTGAAAAGTCAAATGAGTGTCCTCGGTGAACATGGATATTAAAGGGTTGCCGAACGCGTTCAGCGGTTTTTCTTGTGTCTCAAAATAACTACTACCACTGTTGTAGTGTGGTTTGCCAAACAGTAAATCAGAGATTTTTCTAAAAAACACAATACGTTAATGTCAAGGGACAAAACCCACTGCAGATTTGCTTCGAGTTACCGGAATTTTCTACATTTTCACTACAGGCGGTTCCTTATAGGAATGTTTAAAATGTTGTAGCTTACAAATCCAGTGATTTATATTCTGGCTCGCACTATCGAATGCCTATGTTTTCGGCATATTTTACTCAATTTTGTTTTGGACGCGTCGTTCACTCTTATTTGCCAAGATTTGGCTTCTTCCTCTCATCGTTCTCCTACTCCTTCTCCTCTTCGCCATCATCTTCATGATGCTCAGCTCCACCACCACCAACACCATCATCGCCATCACTTCCTTTTCTGTCTGCCGAACTTTTCTCGCTCCATTCCATCACCTACATCACCACGGCCACAACCGTCGCTTTAAATGGGCACTCAGTTTCCCGCACAGTCACGCAACCCGGAAATAAGTACTCCTAGAAGCCGAAATGAACATCAGCAATGACAGGATCTTCCAACTGCATTTCGAATTGCTAAACCCAAGCCCGTATTAAGCACCGCTTAGTTGGAGGTGCTTCGCACTCGTAACCAGGTTGCGCTTTGTCTGATGAAAGTGAGTCCCCAAAGGAAGGAAGGGGTGGATTTGGGGCACATGGATCAATGCTCCAGTTTTACTGTGCGATACTGCAGACTAAAATTAGTTATAAATTCCCATACATCCACGTATACATCATAGCTTTCTAACCGTGAGGTCAGGCATGTTGGCTAACGAGTGCGGCTAACTAATTTAAACGACTCGTGAAATTGTAAACTCTGCAGGAGCCACTGATTGGTTCACAGTGTAGATTAGATCGATCGGTCGACTGCTCTCCAATTAAAGACTGTAAGTGCTGCTTGCTGATTGGTAGGACTTAGAGTCGTCGCTTGCACTCTATTTTCGCTTGGCACCGCTGCAAGCCCGTCAATAGTACAGATAGTGAGCAATAGAAAAATAAGATTAAGTTTATCATTCCTGAATAATTCCTTTTGTTACCTAAACATGTCGTGTGTTAATTCAGTGGAAGTAAACTGCCGCTTCAGAGAACGAAAACACTGGTGTTGATTGGTGGCCTTGGACATTATGTTGAAGCTGCACATCGGTAGGGATATGTTTGGCGTTCTGACGTTTTCAGTAGTCAATTAACCTAGCCAGCCTCAAAAACTAATGACTGCTGTGTATGGCTCTCACTCTATATTATGCTGGGTGGATTGACATTTTGAAGGGTGCGCGGATGGTGAATGTGCCGTGGGTGCGAAAGGAATCCTCCCCTATCCCCCTACTCCAGCCGATGATTGGCTGCCCGTAAGATCTAACAGCTTTCCTCAGTGGCCTGCCACGTGACATCTTCGATGAGAACGGCAAACAGCCCAGCTCTTGGGGTCTCAGAATGATTTCGAGACCATATTTTCTGTGAGGCTGAGTTTTCTTTCTATTTTTGCCTCCAAGGATTTCTACATCTGCAACTAGGCAGTAGGTATTATGTAAGGAAGCATAGTACTGGCAAATGACGTAGAAAAAGGGAAGTGAATTTGGAATAGTCTGGGAAACAAAGCGAGTCAATTTCTTACCTCTCCCCACTCGTAATTAATCGTCTACTGGGTGCAGAATTTCTAGAAACTTTAAAGGATCATTTGAAAATAACAGTTTTCTTCCTAAAAGCCGTTATTTCCTGAAGAGGGCTTATGTGCCCCGCCGTATCAAGGTTACCTTGAGGATATCGATTAACAATCTTTTCGGATATTTGCGAACCAAACCCTCAAAATACATCTTTGGAACAAAACGAATAAACTTACCGAATTGAAACATCTAAAAGTTGCCTAAAAC
Organism: Schistocephalus solidus; assembly: GCA_017591395.1. Classification (NCBI taxonomy): domain Eukaryota; kingdom Metazoa; phylum Platyhelminthes; class Cestoda; order Diphyllobothriidea; family Diphyllobothriidae; genus Schistocephalus; species Schistocephalus solidus. The sequence continues at coordinate 36,586 of WEDG01002927.1, read as the reverse complement.
ATCGACAGAAAATCGGCGAATCACCCGGTTCTGGTCAGTTAAGTAGAACGTGCGTTGCCAGCATGGCGAATCATACAATATATGCATGCATGTGACAGTCTGTTGGCAGCTTCTAAATATTACGCCATTAACCCACGGAAGTTGATATAGTTTGAGTTAAATATTCATCGCAACTTTTGGACAGAGCATTAATAGGCTTGTCGTGAAAAATTTACTTTAAGTCAGGTTATTTATGTATGAGAATATCTTAAATTTAAAATGTCAATACTGAATTAAAGTAGATTATATATCTTATTAAATGTTAGCCAAACATCTTAATTGAGTTTTCGATTTGAAAAAATAATTTAGTAGGGTTTTAATACTAACAATCAGGAAGGATAATCTCAAGCTATTTCAGTCAGGCCATCTGCTTTTGAAGTAGTTCCTTTCTGACCATCTGCAAAAACTCCACTGGTAAAATGGCTAATTAAGTAGTATGAATTTTTATTAAATTATAATTTAAAGGTATATTTTATGAAAAATTTGATTAAATTATTCCTTATTTTGATTTTTATGAAGCAACTTGCATTTGATTAAAATATATGCTTGAATAAAGGTTATCTCTAGGTTTTAAAAAAGCTTTTGCAATTTCCGAATAAATTGGTCGGCAACTTGCCATTTAACATGTCTTCAGATTTTTTAAGTAACATGTTGTATACAGTCTGGCTACGGATAATCACATGTTCTTCTGCACTATGGGTAAAACGTCATACAAGTTGCCACAGTATTCGGACCATTTATGAATGAACTGATACGATGGTTTACGAATTGATATTTTCCTGGTCTCTAAGAAAATCACAACAAGACGCTTTGGAGACTATAAAACACCTACACGAAACAAATTTTAAGACGCAATTCGGTGCAAAATGAGTTCCAGAAAGAATATTTTTGTGGATGTTTTCAATATATATATATATATATATGTATACCGTACTTCCGACCCGCAACGAGTATGAGAATAATCGGGTAAATAATTTCTGAAATTATTAAGTGCAGGACATGGAGTCAGGTGCTTCGGACATGACTTTTTAGGGTCAGACCCGAAATTTCAATATACATTTGGGTCGAAGACAATCAACCACTGTGGAATCATCACGTAATGCCCATTCTACAAACAAGTAGTACTACAAGTAGTATGAATCTTATATGGCAAAGACGTTATACCGTACTTCCGACATAGAGACAAGCTAAAAGCCCATACACGTGTTTCGCCGATGTTTCTGCTGCTGTGTGACACAGCAACGAGGGGTTCGGCTCCTCAGTGGGTCCCCCAGCGTTCTCTATGCGGTTTCTGGTATATGGACTCCAGAGAATAATCGGGTGAATAATTTCTGAAATTATTAAGTGCAGGACATGGAGTCAGGTGCTTCGGACATGACTTTTTAGGGTCAGACCCGAAATTTCAATGAACATTTGGGTCGAAGACAATCAACCACTGTGGAATAACCACGTAATGCCCATTCTACAAACACGTGTCTGGGCTTTCAGCTAGTCTCTATGTCGGAAGTACGGTATAACGTCTTTGCCATATATATATATATATATATATATATATATATATATATATATATATATATATATATATATATATATATATGAGAAGAAAAGGCGATCTCAGGGACTATAGGTGTATTGTCCTGACGTTTCAAAAGCATACAAGCTTCCATCGTCGGAGGTGAGTATCGTACCGCGTGTCACAGTATTTATAGGGGGTGATAGCCAGTTTGTAACACAGGGTTGATTTAACGGGTTTACCTTAACAGTTTGCACTATAGGAGGACGGGGTGGGGGATTCCTGAGTTGGCTTTGGCGTTCTCTACTGACATACACACAGGAATCATCTCTGTAGCCACCGGGGTGAAGAAGGGGGGGGGAGGAGGAAATCGCTGTCAGTTCACATGTCTCTCGTTGAGAGGGGCGGCCATTATCTGGGTCCGCATTGACCTTAATTGGCGCCCTGGGTCGATAGTCATGTTTGTGTCCTGAGTGCATGTCTCCTCGTCTGTCGGGGTAGTAATTGATGCGGCGGTAATCATGACTGCGCCTTCGTCGGCCCCGAATTGTGGCGTGGTTAGGTGCATATCCGTCCTAGGTTCTCCCACGGTGGAATTTACGTTTGGCCTAATTCATGTTTGCTCTTACGTTCGATGAGCTGCGCCCGGAGGAACTAGTAGAGCTGCCGGAAGGGCGACACAACGGTTGATCGACGTAGGCTCCGTGTGTCAGGCTTCGATTGTTTCCCTGGTTACGCGGTCATTTCCTCGACCCAGGATTTGGGCGTTTTGGAAGGCGAACGTGTGCCCAGAGTTTGCACAGTGGTTGCCTTCCAAAACGCCCAAATCCTGGGTCGAGGAAATGACGGCGTAACTAGGGAAACAATCGAAGCCTGGCACATGGAGCCTACGTCGATCAACCGTATCTGGCAGCCTTTCCCAGCGCAGCCATCGAACGCAAGCTAAACACAGAATTAGGCCAAACGTAAAATCACCGCGGGAGAACCTAGACGGATATGCACTAACCACGCTCACAATTCGAAGACCGACGCTGCGCATCATCTAACCGCATCAATTACGACTGAAGTCTGAACTATGACACAGACTGGCTGACTATCGACAGCATCAGTAAGGTCAATGCTGAACACAATGGCAGCCCCCAGCGACAGCATTTCTTCACCCGGTGGCTACAGAGATTCCTGTGTGTATGTCAGTAAAGAACGCCAAAGCCAGCTCGATCCCCACTCAGTGCAAAGCTGTAAAGTCAAACCCGTACAATCAACCCTGTGTTACAAACTGGCTATCACCCCTATAAATACTGTGACACGCGGTACGATACTCCGACGATGGAAGCATGCTTTTTGAAACGTCAGGACAATACATCTATAGTCCCTGAGATCGCCTTTTCTTCTCATTTATGTCCGGGGACACGCATCTTCGCTTCTATATATATATTAATATGCGTGAAGATTCGAGGTCCCGTTATCTTATCGCGTTCATCATCTCCTGAAGAAGACGAAGAAGAAGAGGGGGCGAGTTCATGGACCAAATTGTATTTGTACTGACGTTTCGAAAGCCTTCTCGCTTCCATCATCAGAGTAAAGTGCTTGCTGCTCCTGGTGGTCTTGAGTTAGTCAGTCTTGCCGCGTGCCTCGTATTATATCCATGGTGGACGCGTGAACTTTGACCTGCCCGATCGCCACTGACTTCCTTAGACCTCCCTGAGGTTGAACGCCGGCGGGCTCGCGTGACTGCTGTCCCCTTTGGAGCCGTCGTAGGTTAAGGCAAGGCAGCGTGCCTGTTGACCTCCCCCACGTCAATCAGCGGACTGAGCAGTCGTTGCTGCTCTCGTGAGTTGTTATCCGTTTTACGGGCGCATTCGTGAGGCAGTGTTTGACTTTGGTCATGTGACCTTCGGCCGCCACCCCGCTTTTCCGTGAGCCTGGGCTATCGGTTCCGTGTGCTCGTTTGCCTTATTGGCCCTGGCCGAACTGATCCGAGCCGTGTACGAAGCGCCTGGTAGGCGGGATGTAATTCTATAGCTCGGTTGAGTGTGCCAGTCGAGGACCAGCTCTCGAGCACCAATCTGGCCATCTTCTCATTGGCTCGGCCAATCACCCTTGTTTTGTCAAAGGCGAAATCATGGTTCAGCTGTTGTGCGTGACCATAAACCAAAGACAACTTGTCTTTGCGGTTGATTGCAAGTTGGTGTTCATGCAACCTTGTGCCCAGGCGTTTGCCCGTTTCACCAACATACCTTGCATCACAATTTTGGCATGGTATGCTGTAGACCACTGCTGATTGTTCTGTCACTGGTAGCGGGTCTTTGGGCTTCATGACTTGCTGTCTGATAGTGCATTCTGGTTTTTGAGCCACGCCAATCCTAAAAGGTTTTAGGATTCTTGCAGTCGCCTATATATATATATATATATATATATATATATATATATATATATGCATGCGATCAAACGTTATTTTATTCATACTCCATGACGCTTACGAGTCTAAAATATATTTGAATTATAGTGTATGATAAGTATTATTAAAAACCTACATAAGTCCCCTTTTTGAATCGAATAGGCATTTCGTAGTATAGTAAATCTACTACATTTCCAAAAAATCGCCGGGGAATGCCAGGAATCCCAATGACCCGCATCCCAAGCAACTGTGCCGTCGGGTGGCAGTAAATCCTCAAAGTAAAGGTTTGGGTGTTTATCTAGTGGATTGTGCAATATTCGTATCAGTAATACATAGATTGGCAGATGTTAAATATTCCATTGACCTATTTTTGGTAAACCTGGTTTTGCTATCGTAGGTGCGAATCAAACCTAGGATACCGGAGTTTTTCTTCTAAATTGGGTCCAATACAATGTAACTATAATCTAAGCAAACTAGTACTGTAATCGTTATACTACGCACAGAGAATTTAAGTTTTTAAAATATTGATTGATTTGACAAATTCCCAGTGCAAATAGCAAGTAACAGCCATTAAACTCTTTCGTTCGCTCTGTTTGCTGCGTGGGCCTTTTCTTTCATTAAGCTACGGCTAGAACAAAAATTTACTGCAGGGAAAATTATGAAGCTTAAAATTAAAATCAAGGGAATCGATGTGCTAGAAAGCTCGTGAGGCAGCTCAAAGGCCTACCTCTTAGCCGCGTGCCTCACAGATGCTTCCTGTAACAGCTGTAAATTGTACAATATGTATCTGGGCTTTCATCTTGTATCTGAGTACTGTAATTTATTCAGCATAAATCTGCTTCCAATGGCCAATCAACAGATTAAAAATATTACTTAATTATTCTAGTCAAGTTACGGATTTCCGCACAACGATGCATTTCAACTTTGGCTGAACCGTACATGAAAAATCTTGTATTAAAGAATTGACTCCAGGATTGCATATGAATTCAGTGTAAATTAAATAGCTTGCTATAAAAGGGAAATTTAACAAACAGAGCGAACTGCTTTTGCCATGGAAACATTAAAGTCAAACTGGGTGATTTGCTGGACCTTTGCATGCGCACAGTGTCTACGAAAGATCAAAAATTATTTCCGCTGATTTATCCTTCCCCTCAACTTTGTCTCTCTTTTGGAAAAATATTGTTTAACAGTTATCTACTTGACAGTCAGGAAGATAGATCTTCCTTATGTCTGGCTTATCGCTGGTGACTCATTAAGCAAAGCAGTTTCATTTTCCCATCACCGTGTGTGTGCGGAATAAATAAATCTGTGTAAAACCCAGACGGACTTGTATTTCCAGTCACTTTGCTTGCATTACCCTTGATGTCGTCCGAAGGAAATTCTTCACATTCTGAAGTCAGAAGGAAGTGATTGAAAACCAACGCCGGTACATTATATATATATATATATATATATATATGTGTGTGTGTGTGTGTGTGTGTGTGTGTGTGTGTGTGTGTGTGTGTGTGTGTGTCTGTGTGTGCCCCCTAAACGGGCCACGTGGTAGATGCGTTGGACCAACACGGGGGCCAAATTAGGGCACGGCAGGCGTTAATCGGGTTGCGCTCCCATAACAAATGCCGAACATGGAGGTGTGGTGGCACGCCTAGGGCAGCTAGGACTCAAAGGGGACCCAGCCGCGCCAGCCACCTGCGTCCTCTCCCGCCTCCGGTCTTCTTGACTCTGTCTTGACACCGGGCTCAGGTGGGGAAGGAGAGAGTGCGGTAGATGCAGCGCAAGTCTACTATCACTTTAAACTAAATCACGCGCAAGTCATCGTCCCTGCTCAACTTTCCCATGAGCATACGGTGGACATCGTCGGACTACGACGGTCGAACTGTCGTGTGTGTGTGTGTGTGTGTGTGTCTGTGTGTGTGTGTGTGTCCCCATAAACGGGCCACGTGGTAGATGCGTTGGACCAACACGGGGGCCAAATAAGGGCACGGCAGGCGTTAATCGGGTTGCGCTCCCATAACAAATGCCGAGCATGGAGGTGTGGTGGCACGCCTAGGGGCAGCTAGGACAAAGGGGACCCAGCCGCGCCAGCCACCTGCGTCCTCTCCCGCCTCCGGTCTTCTTGACTCTGTCTTGACACCGGGCTCAGGTGGGGGAGGAGGAGAGAGTGCGGTAGATGCTGCGCAAGTCTACTATCACTTTAAACTAAATCACGCGCAAGTCACTGTCCCTGCTCCACTTTCCCATGGAGCATACGGTGGACATCGTCGGACTACGACGGTCGAACTGTCGTGTGTGTGTGTGTGTGTGTGTGTGTGTGTGTGTGTGTCCCCTAAACCGGCCACGCTGTAGATGCGTTGGACCAACACGGGGGCCACATCAGGGCACGGCATGCGTTATTCGGGTTGCGCTCCCATAACAAATGCCGAACATGGAGGCGTGGTGGCACGGCTAGGGGCGGCTTGGACTTAAGGGACCCAGCCGCGCCAGCCACCTGCATCCTCTCCCGCCTCCGGTCTCCTTGACTCTGTCTTGACACCGGGCTGAGGTGCGGGAGGAGGAGAGAGTGCGGTAGATGCAGCGCAAGTCTATTATCACTTTAAACTAAATCACGCGCAAGTCACTGTCCCTGCTCCACTTTCCCATAGAGCATACGGTGGACATCGTCGGACTACGACGGTCGAACTCTCGTGTATGTGTGTGTGTGTGTGTGTGGTCAGCCCAATGTGTGTTTTGTATGGAGTGGCTGACTGGCGGACTGAGAGTCAGGCTGCAATGGCTCCTTCTTAATGTAGGTTTTTTGGCACTCCCACTCCATGGGATCCAAGTCAGGTGTGGTGGTACACCCAGGGGCGGCTCCGGCCGCGCCAGCCACCAGCTCCTTCTCCCATCTCCGGTTTTGTTTACTCTGTCTTGACACCGGGCTCTGGTGTGAGAGGAGGAGAGAGTGCGGTAGCTGCTGCGCAAGGCTAATATCACTTTAAACTAATTCACACGCAAGTCACCGTCCATGCACCACCTGGTGTGGAGCATACGGTGGACCTTGTCGAAATTGACGGTCAAAAAGTCATATATATATACATGCGTCATCTATATCACATCCCGATGTCACACACTGCGTCTTGAGGCCATAGTTGTGAAAGCCTAGTCGCACTTTGATAAGTTAGCATCAGAATCCTGCGGTTAGCTTTACTCTGCCAAGGGAGTGCTATTGCTAGGTTATCCTCTTGAATTCCGCACCTAAGTTTGCGTACGCATGAACGCAGATTGTGGGAGTGGGGATGAATTTTGTCCAGAATTTAGTATCGGCTTTCTAATTGGTGCACGTTTCTGATTGGCAGGCTGTTCTTCACCAACCTCTTATCCCATCGCCTTCATGCCTGCGCAGACAACACTCAGCCTGGGACTTATGATGTACTAGGATCTCATCAGTCCGTCAGTTACCTTTTCCGGTTTATCAGCGGTGTCTCAATGAAGTATCTTTGCTTGCACAGTAGACATTGTCTGTTCTTTCAACTTATCCTCCTCTATCATGTCCGCAGTAGCACGGCAGCAACGGCAGTTACTTTTAGAGACAGAGAGGGTGGAATCCAGACGCACCCCTTCTTTGCTCTCAACACAAACCCCTGTCACGATGATCCCTCGTTGTGTTTTTCAGTGCCCTCAGCTCCCCAGAATCTGCGAGTGATTCAAATGCGCCGAGAGAGTGCTAGTTCGGGCCAATTGGATGCACCCCAATCTGACTACATTGTCCTTGAACTGAAGTGGAACCCGCCTGCGGATACTTACGGTGAACTCAAAGGCTATCAGGTTTCTTATCGGCTGATAGGGCCACCTGAATTGCTGCAAGAAGAGGCTGCAAATGGGCATGCTGAGAGGGCTCCTCAAACGCATGCAGTAAGACGTAATGTAACGGACACTTCCTACACATCAACACAAATAGACAATATTCGTGAGTTTGTATTATTTAACCATATTTAGAGTATACCTGTTATTTCCTCTCTCGGTGCGTCGTTTAAGCATTATCAACTTAGGTTTCTTTCGAAGAGTATTGAAATAAAAAACACGCCTGTTAGTAGGTGTCGATGCTGGCGTTGCAGATTAAACGCCTTCAGTTGCAACAGTCTGCGCCAGCCGATTGGGAAAAAACAGGTTCACTCATCTAATGAAGGTGGATTAGATTGAGTCAGATCCTATACTGAGAACATGAATTCCATATCCAGGTAGGCAGCGAATTGTCTTTGAAGAGTTTTACCTTATTTGTAAACTGGGTGCCGTAAAATATGTCCCCATAACCTTAGTTGTCGCTCCCAAATGTACATATTTATCTTCCTGGGGATTTTGCAATGTGTGCGAACTGACAAAATCCGCTTAGTTCTCTCAGTCACTGGATGGAAGTCCGTGCGCAGTCAATCCACGCATATTGGACAACGGCCCCGCACACACGGATATTGGTGGCATTACGCATATCGTGGTGGTTCAGCAGTTATTTTTCGAATTTGACAAAAAATATGCGATCAGGCTGCAGTTGTTTGATGACATCCTTTTTAGTTCATGGTCGGTTGTTTGGCTCCAGTAGGATTCTAGAGTATGAAGCGCACCACTGGTAATGCAGTTTTCCTTGCTCCTAATTCCAGGTACGGTAAATATAAATATATAAAATATGCATACATATCATGATGAAGTGGCACTCACGGATCACTTTACGGAACATGCATGTCCCCTTGTGCCTTTGGGTTTAATCTAGAGCCCTTGCAGGAAGCCGTTTATCGACTTGTAACATATACATATGATGGAGTACCGAAGAAGACAAGGGATACCGTTATGGCCATTTTTGGCTTATTAGCCATTATCATCAGAATTTAGAACAGAGTCACCTGTAGTACGAGCAGTTACTGTTCTCGTCTTCTGCTGGAAGCAAAGGGTCATATATTGGAGTCCTATTCTATTTTCCCCAGTTCACTTAGCAGAACATTTACAGCTCAATATTACATTTCTCGTTTTTGTTAAGTAAAAAGTTTTATTTAAAGATGTACGTTATGCTTCTCAGATATGTAGTTCAAAATAACTGCATTACTAAAATAGACAAACTAGTGCCTCCGTCTACCGGAAACCGTAAATTCAGTATAATGGCAGTGCTTACCGTTAAGAGGACCATTTAATAAATGTATTCATGGTCAGTCAGCTGATATCTAGAAAAAATTGAAGAATGAAGAGTCGCAAGTCACGTAGAACACAACGAGGACTTCATTTAATGGCAAAATATTTAAAAACATCAGCAAAGCTGCCGTCTAGACGCTTGTCGGTTTCTGTATTGTTGTGTTGGGTCTTTGTTCGATACGGTGGAAATTACAAGGTCACATGAAATGTATGATCATCGTAAAGTCTTCAACTCTGCAGGCAGAGTTTTATGCGCAATTTCATAGTGGCGCTAACGTTGAAATTTAAATCATCCCCAACTACCCTATAGAGCGAATAAATGTTTATTTCCGGTGCAGGGCCTTAGCAATTCGAAAAAAATATCACAAAAAATTGCTATGTTGCTTGTCGACTAAAGCATTAGACTAAATTATAATGGATAAAGGTTTTGCTTTGGGTACTATGACGAAAACAAACTTGATGAAAAGGTCATACGGGAATAGAAAATAGCTAAACAGTCAGATTACGAGCGCCATTGGCGGACTCCAATTACGAACAACCCTCCGAAATAGCATCCAGCGATTCCTATATCAGTAAGTTAACAGTACACATCAATATGCTATGCGTCCTACTAATTTTCTAGTAAAGATAGAAAAGAAAATTACTTTTTCAGACTGGATTTGATAAACCTTTAAGGAGTTTATTTCATAAACCATGTGAAAGAAATATTAACTGATGAATCCTGAATGCTAACTGAAAATGGGCATTTCTTGTACGGCATCTCAAGCTGAACAAATCATCGTGTCGAATTCAGAGCCCGTTGTCTCTATGACTAATTTTTTCACCTAATGATTGCTGGTTGCTACGCGACAATCATAATGGTGTACAATGCAGACTTCTGTCCTGCTGCCAAAGTCTTAGCCGACCCAAAGTGAGCTCGATATCTCAAGTGGGACGGTGTTTTAACTCGGATGCTCGCTGGTCCGTCGACGCCGGCATTAAATCTTGCGCACGGGGCTGGATTCCTCTGTTCTCATCCTGGCCAATAAACTGCAAACGGCCAATCCAGTGTCTTCGATCTTTTAGACATTCTTCTCACCTTATTCCTCCATCGGATATTAAGGTCGACTAAACTACCGGAGTGGGAAAGCTCTTTTAGGGATTTAATTAAACAAATAGGAAAAATTCCCTTTCTGCCATTCATAAATATAACTATGGAAATTTTCGATGCGTGAACGATGTAATTGCATCAAACGTTTGAATAGCTGTAAAGCAAACAATGAATTGGAAAGACCTCCAGGGAAAATAAGGATATTCCTATTTATCCTCAAAAAGCACGCTAGATTTGAAAACTGTCTACCATCCTTTATTGTTACAAGAGAAAATTTTGCTATAATGTCAAAGGGTCTACATTCCGACTCTGTTTGCAACAATACTTTAACACAATCTTTATTCTTGAAGTGGTTTAAACCAAAACCTTAGCCATCTTGACAGGGTTCTCACTGGTCTATTTGGTTTTCATTCTTGGTATAACGTGCAGACGTGTTTTATCCAGGCGTTAAAAATATGGTTTCCGCATTACATTATCCTGAGTACCGTATATTTTTGTGCATGCAGAAGCATTGAACAGTTGCCAAATTGGTATGCGCAATGACCAGTAAATTTCCTAATGATGTGGTTCAGTAGTTATTATCTGGGGTTGAGGATTCTCTCGAATTTGGCGGTCCTCTGACCAATAACGACCAAGTTAGTTGATGGCGCCATTTTGAATTATACGTAAGAATAAGAGCGGCGGAAATTACCTATGGGCATTGTGTGTCTCGGCGACTCCTTTTTCGTGGGGTCAGATAGAGATTTAGTGGTCTTCAAAGCGACTGAGCGAAGAAACTATTTCAATTTACGTTTAAACAGATTTCAAAGGGTGGAACAAAATAGCCTGAGAAGTACAACTGTGGCAATCGACCAAACAAGTGATGGAATTGACATCTATCTTATAAAGAACAATAAATGTCTTTGAAAATAAACGCCCTTTCATTAAGGAAAGAAGAGCAGTAATGACGCGAAAGTACCTTCTATTCGAAATTTTCATAATTATGCAGAAAACGGATGCACAAAGTTCCATTATCATCAAATAAATTGACGCTGCAGGAAATCGACCGGAAAGGGCAGTGCGCAAAATTTTAAAAAAAAATTTTTTTCGTACCGTTTTTTTATACTTAAATTGTTATTTAGTATGATTTGTTTTCTTCTCTCACGCGAGCTCTTTTCCCAGGTAAACTTTAGCTAGGTACCTAATGCTACTCCGAAGCTCAAGATATTAGTCATTGGGTAGGAACAGATTATCCAGCTGAAAATTGGGAGTAACTTGAGAATTGATACAACTGCGATTTAACACATTTCTTGATTTCACGGTATTAATTTAACCAACTTAACAGGAAAATTATAAATCTGAACTCAACCAAGGAAACAACCGAAATCATTTTAATTTCGCGTTTTTTAGTACTGTTAAATTCATATTTTGGGTAATAAATTCAATATGCTCGGTCACGAAATACAAAATGCTGAGGAAATTCAGAAGAAGAGGCGATCAACGGAACAGGGTGTTTATTGACCTAGCAGTTCAACTTCTCTCTCGAGACCGAATCCGAAAATTCAGGCCTTGAGGTTCATTTCGAGTCCCTGTAGTAGCTGCACAGCACCTTGTATTAAAGGCAGATGAAAGGGATAATGACGGCTAATATGTTAGTAAGGGTCATTTCAGTCTTCCTATTATTTGTTTTCAAAGTTCGTCTGCCCAAAATTCTAGCCGTTTTGCGGCTGTTGGCGGGGCTCCAGAGTGAGTTCCGAGGCAGAACGAGCCTTCATGAACGAATACTTTACTTGATTATTTATTGTTTTTATGAGAACACAGATTCCTGCTATGGTTCTGCATTCATATGCGTAATGTTTCGGAAATTACGGACAAAAGGGTTTAAACAGTTCTTTTAGTAGACCGTTCCATTGTTTTCCCTTTAAGAATTATTATCTTTTGACTGTTACCTGTCCGCTTTACATCCATTGACTTTGCAATCCTTCTGAAAAAAACATTTGTACCTTAAACAAACAAAACGAAAATCACAAAGTAAAAATAAAGAATAAGAAAATTCAAAGCTGGCGCATGTATCGCAATGGATCTGACCGACTTTGCGTTCACTGACGTTTGTTTGTAAAAACCCAAAATAGTGGGGTAGAGACAAAACAGTGTGCTATTCTTAGAGTAAGTCTATGTGGTTATGTCACAGGTGAATTGAAGCATTTATGGCTGAGAACCTAAGGGAAAGACGCCATCTGCAGAAATATCTGAAATTTCTTTTTCGTGTTAATGTAAATTATCTGTTGTTGCGTACTAGAATTTAGTAATAAAATATTAATCCATTAGTGCACTTCTCTGAGGCTGCGTATTTGCGAGATCAGTGACATAAACGTTTCTGAATACCAGCACAATCTGCATGGAAACTATGTTCTGAGTATCAGAACTCCTCAACCGGATTTCTTAAAATCTCAGTGCAACGGCAGGTTATGTAAGCCCCCTTAGGTATCACAAACGTCGGTTTTATTATTTTTAGGTACGGGAAGTAACCCTCTGTCTGCTAACTGTTACATTACTGTGACATGCGAATGTCATACACGGAAGAGTGCATGTGAATCACATATGAGTTTACGATGGGTTGCCTTTTGATTCGGGACTTAATTTGAGAAAAGAGCAACGACGCTCAGGGTGATTTTATCAATGGAAAAGGAAATGATTATGTGCCGTTACCGCACGTGTACTGAGCATAATCAAGGGAGTAGGTATTTTCAAGTCTGGATTCAGCGTTAGCCATGAATGCGAAAAACTACACAGCAGAATTTAAAAGCTAGCTGGATGAAATCCACAGACGATTTATGGGGTTCTATAAAACTGGTGCCTTTCGAAACTGCCACATGCTAGACCTGGGGTCAGGGTTACCCGCTACCGCGTCCCATCTCATTTGATAACCAAGTGTCTCTGTTCATATTTTTGATATTACCGTTGCAGGTTGGCTGATGATGACATATAAGCTGCGAGTATCCATCCCCCTACTGTGGAGCAGGTGAAATTTTCTCTTAACCCGGAGTTTTAAGACGTGGGGTGGCTGTCCGTCCTCATAATCTATTCATGATAAAATTAAGAAAGACAATGGAATGCGAGCTTAAGTGTTTTTTTCTGAATTCATTAACAAGAAACTTGTTTCGGGAGGAGCTTATTCCCTGAGGATGTCCTTACAAGAGGCCCTAATAAAACAGTTACTGTAATTCACAAGATTCACAACCATAAGCTCCTCAATAACATTAAGAAATTAACCATGGATTTTGGTAAACAGTAGTCACGTTCAGGGGGTTCTTTAGGCAAATAGTCGGTCTGCGATTTTTTCATCCCTCCACGTGAGCCCACATTTTCAGCATAAATCCACGATGGTAAAGTTGCCCATCCTAATTTATTAGAAGGCACCGATGGTTTGAGTTAGCTTCCTTTGACAACATTTCCACATGTACCTAGTTTCAGCAACAAGACAGGTATCTTCACGACCAGAGGCAGATTTTCCCAATGGCTGACTGGGCAAAATCCATGTCTACGTTTGCTGAATGTGAGCTTAGGCCAACTCCGCACAAATTAGGCATCCACAACTCGCATCTCGCATCAAATAGAGTTTGCGTGAACGCCATATTGATGGTGTGTCATTGCTGACTGAAGAGGATGGAGCACTTAACTCCATATTGCAAAGAAAAGGACACTTCGCTGCTCGTTCAGAATGCGTCCATACCAAATTTTTATATGCATGTCTCGGGGCATTTAGCACTTCGTGATCTTATCTTACTATGACTCGTTATTCACTTAAGGCTAATTTTCGCAAGTCGTTTTGGTGCGTATTATTTAAAAGGCCTAACTGTGACATTTTTAGAGTGGAGAATGGGACGAGTAATCATGATTAACTTTGCTTACGTGACTTGAAATTACCGTATGGTATACTCTGTTCCATGAAAGTCAAACCCAGCTGAACCCAAGCATTTCTGTGCAATTTGCTCGTTTTACATAACCACCAAATCGTCCTCTTCGGCGCAAACAAAAATAACGATGTGTGCAAAGCCACTTAATGGATGCTTTAGGTACTTACCTGAATTGCTAGAATTTACTTTAAATGAATCAGAATTTTAGCAAAGTGGGTTAAGGCAGTCTATACAACAGTGAAAAAGCATAAATCCTTTAAATTTGACCTCTTGAATGATACATAACATGATAGGAAACGGGAAAATCGACTCCTGTATTGCAGGTGGCCAGGTGCTAAATTCTAGAGAGGGTAAATATAAGATCAATACTGGGTCTATGGTTAAGGTCTAAAGGTTTTACAATAATATAAGTGTTAAAATTGAGGTTAGGAAGGATAAGTATAAGGGTTATTGTTAAGACACGATAATTGACAACCCTTTGAGTTTACCGTCAGTTCGCTTGTGGTGAGGTCTCCATATTTCCTTGCCCGGTAAAGACTTTTAATGACACAGTAAGCAAGGGGGCCTGAAGTCAATGAACTTATAGAGTATTTTCTCCGTAAGAACCCCATTTCCACTCCGATAGACCGAGGCGAATGATATCATATGCAAAATTTGGTGAAAAATGAACAGAATGCATGTTTTTTACAAAACATTATTTGATTCATTGTCGTCTTTAAAGTCTTTCACATTTAACCTGTCACATGGCCATTAATATTCTTATTCGCGCACTGAACTGGTTAACCTTTGCAGTGATTAAAGCATAATAAACCTGTTTTCAACTGACTGATTTAGTTAGAAGGCGAAAAAAGTTGGTTACCTGGCGTAGAAGTTTAAAAATACTCGTCAGCCTCGGTGGAATTTGAACCCATGACAACAAGTGCAAGGCTTGAGTACAGCCAATGCTCGAAACAACTAAACTACGAGGCCCCATCTGGAGTCCTGAGTTTACTCGCATTTGGGAAAATGTTTCAGCCAGCTTACCTTTGTTTATGAGATCCACCAATTCTGACGCCGTCAGCTGACTACCGAAGCCGGATTTCCTAAACATTTAGTAAGAAATTCATCAGATGCTTATCAGGCTCACCTAATTAATACATGCTTATGCAGATTTCAAAAATTCTAATCCAACCGAGGCTGACGAGCTATTCACAACTGGATGCACTCAAGTATTCCAATCTCTCAAAGCATTAAATATTATACATATATGTCTCTAAGAGGGACGCTTACAGATGAGGTTAAAGGATATGATCATCCTCTCGTATATTGAGACTCAACCTAGAGACCTCGCAGGCAGGCGCATAATAACTATTAGTATATGCAGAAAAGGTGTATCCTTATTTTTTTGTCGTAAGCGGCTTTCATTGATATAAATGTATACCAGAGGTTTTGCCTCCAAAAAAAACGAAGCTAAAGGCAGAATAGCTCCTTGGAAATTAACAAACAATATTCCGCAAACAATCAATGTTAGGGTGACGTCATAATGCTGCGACAGTTCAAATAATTAACAGTTGAATGTAGCGACGTTATGTAGATGACACCTGTTGTGTTTCTGAGAAGGAGCACCTGGGGAAGAGAGTTCTACGATATTATTTACCTCAAATTTAAAGGAGTTGCACTTACTGTCGAAAAGATCTTGCAAAACTCTCCTATTTATAGATGTACTTCGTCAGTGGAAGAATGACTGAAAATCTCAGCCACAAGTTTCATGCAGGACAACGTTGCCGGAAGTTATTCTGCACTGTTCTAGAGACCACCTTCTCTCTCTCTCTCACAGGTTTCGGTCTGTCAGTCTGCTTAATCGAGCGTAAACCTTTTTTTCCACCGTGAAAGTTGTCGATGAAAGACAAATTGCTGGCAAATGTGATTTTTTTAAATACGTAGCACCAAAATTTATTATGCCTGAGGTACCACCGAATACAGAGGGTGCATCTGGAGCGTCTAAGCAATTTTTGTACTCAGAGCACTACAACGATTCGCCCAAAACCCAACTTGTATGAAAAGCCAGATAGCACCTGTAGAAGGAAGTTTTTGTACACAGAACTCTGAGTATGTGTGCCAGGCAGCAGTGGCCACTGGTGTGGTCCGGGCTACTATTGACTGCCTGAAAGAGAATGAGAGAGTGTTGACAGCTGCTGTTATAAGTTTGTTGAGGAGCAAGGTAAGTGTTGTCCAATAGATGCGTGTTGCATTACCCAAGGGGGTGTCCATGCACCAACCGAGCGGTGGAGTTTTCAATTGGCACTTGCGTAGTTCGTCTATCTGGACGCACGTGTGTGTCCGAGTATAATTCGTTCAACTGGCTGCAGTTCAGCGATTCTGGAAGTGCTCCTTGCGAGGGTGAATGGCCTTCAGGCAACGGGTCTTGAACGAGTACGTCAGACACGGCAGCGTAGTCCGTCGGCTTCACACCAACCGAAGACCACAACAAGCACATATCGTGTATGCTGCAGTGATAGGGTCAGTTATCTGAATAAGAGAGAGGTCCTCAAAAAGGTATATGCGGCGCAAGCGAGGGAGTTCAAGTAGTAAAAGTAGCAACCTTGTCGCCACCCACATCTAAACAGCAGTTAAAGGTAGATAGCAGGAACCACTTGCCTTAATTCGCCATGCACGCGTTCGATACTACAAACATTTGCTCAAGACAAAGCTTGCGCTGTTGCGGTCTGACCATGAAAGTACCACCAATATTTTATTGAGGAAATGCAGCCCAATTGCTCGCGTATTCACCGACACATTAACTTAGAGATCATAAAAAAGTTGAGGAAAGATGCAATAGGCCGTGTATAAGTCAAAATGGTTTAGGGCAAACCGCGGCTACGCATTATCAGAAGCGATAAACCACGATTAATTTCTTAAAGTATGTTCCAAACTTAGAACTTTTGCATACTTATTGTACGACTGACGACGGCTGAAGAAATTAATGTCCAGCATTCGACTAATACAGTGGTTTAACCTTCAAAAGGACTAAATGAACTCCGAGAACCGGTGAACAGGCATGGTGACAGAATCGTGCACTGAAATGGAACGTTTTGCATAACTGAGTATGATTGTTTCGCCTCCGCCCTGGCATGTGATAGTGAACATTACTAATGATAGCTAACAGAGCACTCACCTGTGGTCGACTGGAAGAATGATAATCACAGTCGTCAACCAAATCAAGCTATAACTACTACATACGCCAGTTTTTGGGGTCGGAATGGCCCAACCAGTTACCTGAGCGAAACCAGATCCCCACAGTTCATTTTATATCGAAGATAATTTAAAAACACACTATGTTCAACCTTAAACCTCCCCGCCTACAGTGCCTGACGTAGTTTTTAATTTTTTGGACTTAACAGGGAATTGTGTGCAACAGGAGGTGACAATTAACTGATATAAGAATTTTCTTTATTTTTATCTGCCAACTGTATCCGCCTGTGAATAGAAACCAATGGCATTTTAAATTCTTTAGATGAATTGACCAAGTCTTTCGATAAAAATCTAACAATTACTACAGATCGTAGGTGGCGCAACTCATGACTTATGCATAAATACTCAAAACACTTTCAAACAATTGGAAATAGGCCAAAGAGTATCAACTTACATTCCAAATAATAATAAGAAACCTTTGTTTAAAGTAAAACACAAAGGAAATATTGGAAGTAATACCACTTTGATTAGCAATTGAAAAGTTTTCTAAGGAAACACAAAATCTGGGCACTCGAATATTCAAGGGCAATTAGCAAATCACGTGCGCTTAAGACTGCAGAGCCTGTTTATGCAATTAAAGACGTAAATAAAACACAATAGCTTAAGGGTGTTTTAAAAAATTGTTTTAATATGTTTCTTACTTAAATCACTTTGAAGACATTAGTTACTCTGTATTAGTTTGGCTAGCCAGCTGTCTGATACTTATTTTTTAATGGTGCGCTACGAATTCTTTGCGTTTCGGTAGTATTCGAAGAAAGTTTGAATAAAACAACTAGGTTTCGATTGGGGTAAACTGGCAGGTAGGTCAAATTAACAAAACTTTACCATTGTATCTCCAGGTGCTGGTTAACGACTAAGAGACATTTTCTTTAGCTAAATTGCTGCGTTTGTTTCGGTTACAACGGAACCCACCGAGCCTTAGGGCATCCTTGAAATGAATTCCAATACTTGATGGATTTCAATGTCCGCCAAAGGACAGAATTATCTTGTCTGGTCATAAATGCATTTAACATTATATAATTTTTGGGCGTTTCGTTGCATGCACATTCGGCTTGGGTCGTTGTTGTGGACTGATCAAAAATTGAAGCAAAATCACCGAAGAAAAGGAACGTTCATATCAAAGGCTTGTGATCAATTTGCTTTTGATAAAATTTTGCAACACTTTTTATAAAGCATCCCTTCAAATGGAGCTTTAGACATGAATTTCTCTGACAGATATATGCCTCCTTTAGCTATTTCTAAATTAAGCTCAGATAAAAATGGTGCATTTACCCGCGTATGCACTTCTCTAAAGATAATGATAATTTTTTGCCGCATACTTATCAAATTAACCTTATAGTAACCATGTGTTTTATACTTGCTGAAACGCAAGCTCCATTGTACGATTATAAATTTGGTGATATTAGGAACAAGGTATTGATCAAACTGTTAATTCGCTGGTTGGGTGACTGCTAATTTACATACTAGCATAATTTAGATTGTGCATTAGTTATCTTGCATTAATCTCAATAGTTAAAATGATCGTCTAATGACGAGACTTTTTGCAATTACTTATGGAATTTTTGAATAAGCGAGGAAAACCTAGGGTGTGGTAAAACAAAAGTATTCCTTAAGAAGCAATCATCGCTTAAAGGCTTGAAAATAATATAGATTTACGATTAGGAATAGCAGGAAAAGATTCACAATACGTTTCAACTGAGTTTTCGCATGTCAATTAGTTAATGTTCACCGTTGGAAGTGCGTTCAACTATTGGGTAACGAAATATACCTGGATATAGCGGATAAACGACAGCAAATTAGCCAAACATCCTCACCCCACTATCTCATATTATACGTAAATGTCATTAGAATTAATATGCAAGTCTGATAACGTTGTTTGGATAAACTTTTCACACCTTGAGTAATTTTGATAGAAAAATTAACAGTTGTCCACAAATGTTTTCTGGGGCAGTTATCAACTTATCAACTTTTCCTTTTAAAAAGTATTGCTAAATTGCCCGCAAAATGATAACCCTCTCCTTTATATATGATTTAAACGTTTTTTCGGCAACTTTTGAGTCTAGGAAGTGAAGAGTGTTTCCAACAGGATCATATAGCTTTTCAGTTTTCACGAGTATATAAGTAATCTACGGTCATTTGTTGACCCAGTGCTTAGAGGCATCAGCGGCCATTGTCACTTTTATTTCTAGAAAGGGATCCTTTAACTACCGTTTAAAAAGATCCTGATTTCGAATGATTTACGGCAGTGCATCTGTGTTTTTGAGATCAAATGACTCAAAATATAACTCAATAATTATTTTCTAAGTATTCTATCTACACGTTAACCCAAAATTGCCTTATAACTAAAGTCTACTGACATATGGCATTACTGTTTAAAAATTATGCTGAATGTTGGATTGTCGAGTCTTTAAACATTGTGGAAATGGTGGCAAGCCGTTTTTCCTGGTTGTAGAAGAAAAACGGAGACATTTTCTTCAGGCTCTAAAGATCAGGCTATAAAAATATGTCAAGTCCAACATCAAACCTAAGGGTTATATCTGAGGTGAACATATTGGCAATGTTCTTTTGCTTTTCCGGTATTGGAGATGAACGTGATGACGGGAAGCTCAAAGGGTCTATTCAGTGCCCTGGGATTCCATGCGGCGTTTCAAAAAATAGCTGGGAACTACGGAAAATCAAACTCAATTTATGCTCTTAGTTAAGCGTCGGTCCGTGTGAGTGTAACTACATATGGAAAGTCTTTAACCAAAAGTTTAGCCCTTCAAATGGCTTGTATAATGCTTTTAACTCTGCAGAAAAGAACACAATTTTTATCTTTTTACACGCAGTAAATTCCGACGTTTTGCAAATAATGAAACCTGATTCCAGGTCAAAGCAGAGTACATTTAGCACCATTTAGGATTCAGTGAACCGAAACTGCTTCATCCTATGCAAATAAATGCAGTATACTTTCAGCGACAACTGGTCAAATGAAAGGTTTTCTCAATGAGCTCTGCAAGTACGTTCTCTTTCAGTTTTGGGATTTTACTTCTTCTAAATCCACTTATAACACAGAAGACACCGATATTACTCGATCTTTTATTGAGTTTTAGTCGAAGGTACGCGTGCAGTTATACTTGTTCAAATGAATCGCAACCTAATTCGTCAGTTATTTATTTATCACAATCCAATGACAGGCTTCCTATAATTGAGGATTTCCAAAGGGAAAACGGCTAGAACGTAAGCCTTTAACTCGATTTTTGGTTTTTGAACGGATAATACTCTAGTATTTAGCAGATCACAATTCAACTCTCCTGTATCCGCCTTGGTTTTTGAAAGTTTGGCTGATGCTGATGAATAGCCGTTTACCGTTCCTTTGCATTTACCGGCAAGATATCTTAAAATAGATAAGTAGGTTGGCCAAGTTAGTTTTTATGTTTATTTATTTTACTCTGAAAATATTATGAAAAAACTTTACTTAAAGCTCTCATCTGTGAGTATTGATCGTTGTGAAGCTGACTAATTCAATAAATATAAAATGCTTCCCAGTTCATAAGACATGATCGGTGGAATAAGGATTTTATTTGACTTTGGAAAGGTTATGGTATGTAGTCGTGGCCAACAATGGGTAACGCGTTGAACACGTATACGGTATTAGTGGTATTAGTGTAACTGGCTCTAATGATGAGTTCGGGAGAGAATCCGAAACGTCAGGCCAAATAAAACTATGTTCCAGCAATGACCTCTTTTTTTCTTTTCGTTTCTTTTTTTTCTTTTATGGGACGCAGGGGCCTAACCTTATCCCAAGCCTTAACTGTTAAAATAATCTTAACTTAAACCCTAGCCCCAGGAAGAATTTAACCAAACAATGCCTACTTAAATTAAATAAATGTTCCGTAAGACACGTTCGGAGTTATCTCTTGCTGACCCAGACTACATACCATATCCTCGCCTGAACTTTCGTTCGAAACCATCATCAGAGACGGTTACAGACAAGTATAATATGACACAAGCCTCATATAAGATGCAGCACCCGCGTTCATCGTAGGTGGTGTTATTTGATATGTTTGTTTAGTTTGCCCTTTTTCTAACCTTCTTCTGATCCACTTTCTCTCTCCCCTTCGAGGGTTTTTAAGGACCGATAACTTCCCGATTTCATATTTTATTCCAGTTTTCCAATTGAGTATTCAGGTGAGGTGAGAGGAATGGTTGCCATCCCCTACCATTTTTCTTGCTCAAATCGACTGCAGTCGAAATAAAGTTAGTTACCATGGCAATGCACTAGCACCAACCGGACTGGCAAGTCTGTTACTGTCCTTCTTGGCTTATTTTGGCGCCTGCAATTTATGCGCATGTGACCCAGTTTCAACATTTAAGGACCTCGGCAACAATCGTGACCTCAAGCCCCTCACAGAAGCATTTTTCAGCAGGTTCCGTGGCGCTGATCGGCTGTCCTGAAAACACCGACCGTCCGTTTGACCTGGTTGCGTCAGATAGTTGGCTTGCGCTGATGGAGATGCTGTCTTTCAAAAGGTCACAAACACACACATGCCTTTTTTAAATACTTTATTGAAACAAACGGTAAATGAGAAACGAATAACTCTTACGAAACGACTGACAAATCATACAGTTTTCACAAAATGTCTGGAGAACTGCATGCGTGATTTACGAAGGTAGATAGTTTTCAAAATAAAGTTGAGAGGTCAAAATGGAGGGGAAAATTGTCAATTCTGGTTCATCGTCATTAGCCAGGTATGCCTCTGTCCCACAGTGAACATTCAGAGTACTTGAATTAAAATCAGTTTTTAACCGAATAGTGAGGGGGAGGATCTGCCGTTGGAAACATTGCTTAGGCTTTTCATAATGAATGAATCCAAAGGTTCACGACCCAGGAGCTTGCATGAGCAAAGGAGAAGTCTGGACGTGAGCATGGGAGCAATTTGTTTATTATTCTGAGCTTTCGAATTTGTGGAGGTGTTACTACTGCTATCGCTGCCGCTGTACTCCTGCACGTGTTCGAAAGCGCAGAATAATAAACGAATTGTTCTGGTGCTCGCTCAGTCTTCTCCGTTACTTTTAATAATCAACCTCACGTATCAGTTGTTTATGATATAGCATGTAATGCCGGCAGAGTGTTGAAGTCTAGGCACCTGTGTAGGGACCTCAGTTGAGCGTATGTCGAAGCTTGTCGTCAGTGTGCAATGCTTATTGTATGTATTTGTCCGAAATGCAGGTTAGGGTAAACCGCTACATTAGGACACATATGAAGTGTGTTCTAGAGCTCATCTCACAAGTAAATCGACTTTGTGGAAGGCTGGCCTGCTCTGAAGCTTTCAAAAGCCTAAGCCTTTACGGATGGGAGTCGTTTTATTGCGAAGAACAATTTACGGAAAATCCCCTAAAGATGTCAAAATTATTGGCTTATCCGTTCTGTTTACTGATATTTGCAGCATAATTTGCTACAATTTGTCGGTTCCATTCCATCATATGCTACACGTCGCTATGCGACCGCCTGCGAGGGCTCTAGTCTGAGCTCCAGGGCACAACGGAACATGCATGTTCCTTAAGCAGATCGGTGAGCCCCACACTATCATCATATTCCCGATCACAACCGACAAAACAACGCGCCCGTGGCTCAATGGTAGAGCGTTCGACTCAAATACCGAAGGTCGCGGGTTCGAATCCCAGGTGTGCCACACTTGGGATTGAGTATGACTGGCTGATGACGGCTAATAAGCCGGAAATGGCCATTCCGGTCTCCCTTGTCTTTGTCGGTTCCATTCCATCATATGCTACATGTCGCTATGTGACCGCCTGCGAGGGCTCTAGTCTGAGCTCCAGGGCACAACGGAACATGCATGTTCCTTAAGCAGATCGGTGAGACACACACTATCATATATATATATATATATATAAATATTTGAGGTAGTATGCATTCCGCGATGATAAATGAAGAAAGAAGGCTCGTCGAATTCCCGGCCCCTGACCCCCCATGGCGTCAGCCTGTTAATGTAACCTCTGTTCCCTTAAACCCTCAGCGTGACACTCCCAACTTTCACTTCTCATTTCGTCTGACGACGGGTTGGTGTGACCAGCTTGAAAATTCACGAGTAAACCTCGATTTTCCGATGAGCCTTCTTTCTTCAAATATATATATATATATATATATATATGCGGTATAACATAACCGAAAAAGACCAAAGATACTGGAATGGTCATTTCCAGCTTATAGGCTGCCATCAGCCAACCATAGCCAACCCCAGTTTTTACGTCACTCGAGGCTCGAAACGACCTCCTCTTGATTAGGAGTCTGACGCATTGACTGACAAGCCAGAAATGTCCATTCTTGTCTCCCTGGTCTTTGTAGGTTATGGGCGACGTTTGGCGGGGTTCAAGAGTGAGCGCCAAGAGAGAGCGGTACAGTGATTCATGTGACTACCTATATAGTTGCGACCTGTTTTGTAATCTTACCTTGATTAAACTCGTAAGCAGGTTTTACGGTAGGTTCTAAGAGCAGATATTTTTCTAATTGAACGCTTGGAGATCTGTCCAGAGTGCAGCTGAGCCAAAAACTGCCCGCATCTACCGACGAAATTTGGTTTTTACTGGATATAAATCTCTTTAAAATCTGGATACGGTGATTTGCTCCATTTTTCAGGACAGTTCGGCATCACTAGCAGCATACACATTTCAAAAATTGTTTGTTAAACTCAGAAAATGTGAAAGCTCCGAAATATAACCACCCCATCGGAAACCAACTACCAGCAGCAATAGCAGGTCAATATCATTGGAGAATGCTGTCCTTAATGTCTTCGATAACCGTAAAATGAAACCCAACCGTTTTCCATATTAAAGCGCACATTTCTAACATATGCATTTCCTGTTAAAGTGGAACTGACAAAGACAAGGGAGACCAGAACGGCCATTTCTGGTTTATTAGCCATCATCAGCCAGTCATACAAACCCCAAATGTGGACCACCTGGGATTTGAACCCGCAACCTTCGGTACTTTAGTCGAACGCTCTACCATATGTATTTACAAATAAGCCCTTAACCGTTGAATTCGGGAACCTTGCAGATTCTTTATTTTAAAAGTACATGGTCAAATGCTGGCTGGACCATCGTGATCTAACGAAACGAGTATGGTGAGCCTCTTTCCGAAGACACCATTCGCATGATCGATAACCAAATGTGGACGTCTGCCAAATGAAAATAATTTGTAACCAAGTCGGCAGGGATTTGGGGATTTCCTATATTTCAGTCATGCCAAGAATGCCGAAGGACGAACAGCCGTTTATTTACCTCTGGCCAGTTTCTGGCGCATATGAAGGTAAATTTAGCGGCACATTCGGAATACCAGCCGTACATGCTTTGAACCCAAACAGACTTCCAAAAGCCGTTGGTCAGACTGAGAGTTGAACGCGAATGACTGGCTGCTGTAAGGCTCCGTCTGCATGCAGCCTTAGGCTCCACCCTAGCACATCATAATTATTTCGAAACTGAAAGCACTTTTTTGGTTGTCGGAGACGGCATCACGCCTCGACATTTACCTAAACGCACGCGGAAATTATTCAAAAAAGTATTCCCATTACACTATCAGACGGTGTGTATGTGCGTAAAAAGATCCCTCAGGATTCCGTTTTTTTCCCCCTCCGTCTCCGCTGCCGTTTCTCGGTTGTGGTACCCAGATTATTTCACACCCTGATGGAATACCACCGTCGCCCCCTCCCTCCTCTCCCTAGTGAGATGTCGATAAGGCTGTAATTTAGACGCCCTCTTCCCCATCAAACACCACCCTGACCCCCACCGATGCCACTTCACTAGTTGCGCACACTCGGTGCGTGTTTTTGTGCGTGTGTGAGTGTGGGTAGGCAGCCGCTAATGTTTATGTGCGGTTGCATACCTTGTCAAATGGGGTGCCGTGGGGGCGGGTTGGGGTGCCACATCGGGAGCCGATTGGGCGCAGAGATAACCCGGCTGCGGGGGTGTACTCGCTCTGATGACTCATCACAGAGGTAAGCGCCGATGGGATTAGACCCGTCTGCAGGTTGAAATAAGAACCACCGCTGCCGTCGCCGAAATATGCAACCTATGGCAGTTTGAAAAGCTCCCCTCACCGCGTCTACCCGCACGTTAATAAGGCCCTCGGATCGAGCATAAAGTTGAGTTACTCGGTCCAGCCAGAAACCTATGCCTTTGATGATATGTACAAACACAGTACCCTAGGGAAGACGTGTAAAAAGAGAGTGGCAATTTCGAGGCGATCTTGCCTTTATTGCCTCAGACCAGCGAATAAGCAACATCAGAAGAGATTGCCACTGCTACTTGAAAGAAACCGATGACGCTATTTCGGATAGGTAAAGATACCGATAGCGAATACGTAAATAGAGGTAAATAAATGAAATTCTTAGCTCAGCACACAAAAGAGTACTTTCACGGCAAATATAAAAAAAACCATTTTCGGGTGTAAAAAAATAGACAATCTGCGATTGAAAATGGTAATCGAACAATGTAAATACTTCAAATTTCTTTGAGAATGACATAAGATGAGCGTGGTTTGTTAAGGAAAGAATAACTTTCGCTTGTATTCGTAGAGTTCATAGGGTGTTCAATTTGTGTATATAAGACGCAATCTGATATGAGAAAGTGGTCAGCAAACAGTGAAAAAACATTCAATTTATTTGAAAAAGACATTAGATTATTCATTAAGGAGAAAGGAACTTTCACTTGCTTGAGGAAAAAAGAACTTTTGTTTATATGAGGGAGGATAAATATGTGTTTAGTCTTAGTTTGGTCTTAGTTTATAAAGGTTTGAACCATTCATTTTAGAGGTAGGATTCCTAAACCGGATGGAGCTATTGGCTGTAGCTCCGATCATAATATCTTTGGGATGACAGCAGAAGAAAGCACTTTGGTGGTGAGAAGGTGATGAGACAGGAGGAACTCGCTGCGATCGAGCACAGCCCGCTTACAGCAGAAGCGAGCTGGATACTTTTTTGCTGACCGAAAGAACCACCAAAAGGCAGCAAAACAGAAAATTCTGCCGTGCTCGGGAAAAGTTCGTCTAGGAATAGGAAATGACGTGATTACACATCGGTGGATTTAGTAATAACTTAGCATATGGGCGTTATAAAAATCGAAGGAAGAATTTCAATTTTAGCAAGCACAGCATGCATTTCCTCTCCTGAAACCACAGGATGACTCTTTTTAGCCTCCAGAAGTTGAGTAATCCAGAATGAAACTATCAATAGTGACTTTATGTTTGCTGAGATAAGTTGTTTACGCAGTTTCGAATTGAATACCGATAATTTAGGCAACACCGTAAGATCCATTAGAAAATTCTTCCAAAGGAAGACATAACTGGATGCGAAAAAAGCGAGGGTTTAGACGTAGAGCAAAGAGGTGGCTGAATAATCATGAACGAATAACGCTTGACATAAGATAGATCTACTGGAGACAGAGACAGAGGAAGAGGAAACATACATACGTGGAATACGACAGCTATACTTAGTGTGAAACAGAAAGAAAAGGCCAGCTTAGAGTCATCCAACTTCTGAAAACTTAAATTTCCAAAACTAACAACTCGTAGCATAGAAATACTGGATCAAGCACAGGGAAGCGTCTTCGAGAAAAGACTTCGTTATTGTTTTCAATTTTGCTACCGTCACAGGTAGTCATTAGGCCAAAGAAAGAATAGCAATATTTGAGGACAGGAATAATAAACATTTCATAAAGTCTTAGCTTCATTTCAGGAAGGAAAATATATATGCAGAAACGGGTAAGATGTGGTTCTGCTTCTGGCAACAGTGACTGCAGACAAAAACTGCATGCAGTTGGTGGACTGGATTTATAGTATCAAAAGGTTTTCCATTCTTGCCACATAATTATTTGGCCTGGCAGACATACAGGGGAATACTCTTTGAGAGGGTGCATATATCTATTCGATGGTTGAAAAATCCGATGGTTTTGAGTGGACCTAGTCAGTCTGGAATGCAAATAGGTTTTCTAGGTCAACTTTGTCGGCTCCAACTGTGAAGTGGAATGCGAACCCTTGGAACTCATATAATTATGCATTACCGCATACTTCTTACCGATATGACATGATTTAGGAGTTCAGAGATGAGAGCGTGACTTCTTTATCGGGTGAATGACCTGCATACCTGGCGCGTGCATTTGGTGTTGGCTTAAGTTTGGTCTATGATGACAGTCAGGAATGGCTATTACATTGTCCTTGTAGCTGTCGTTCGCACTTCCCAGGAGTTAAGCGTAGCATTTAAATTGGGCCTGAAAACTCAGAATAAAGGTCGTTAATTTTTCTGCTGAATGCTCAATGTCAATAAATTCTCAATAAATGTCAAGGAAACGAAGTAATTGCTGATGATGATGAGGATTCCAGAGATTTTTTCAAGTCACGTCAAACGCTTGCAGCTTACCCAGATAGAAATCGCGAAATGCGTAGAACAAGGCAAAAAAACAAAACAAATATGTAGCTAATGCCGAGGAAAAGATAACAATTCTTCCACACGCTTTTAGTTCAGATTTTATTTACATCAGAGTAGAAAGAGATTATTCCTATACCAACAACACAAAGGATGTTTTGGCTTCTTACCCCTTCAAGGTATTCTTGTTCTACCATCGCAGTTTTAACCAATTTCTCAGTCCGGTGTTTTGCTTATACACAATATCCGCTTGGGCGTCTGCTTGTTGGTGCTTATCTCTCTGCAACTCGCGACCTGAAACTGGGTCAGTGTGAAAACGTTTTTTTCCTCGGACTACCTGCATTCGCCTTCCATTCGTCTTCAAGGTTCTCGTTCTCTCTCTCTCTCTCTCTCTCTCTCTCTCTCTCTCTCTCTCTCTCTCCTCTCTCTCTCTCTCTCTCTCTCTCTCTCTCTCTCTCTCTCTCTCTCTCTCTCTCTCTCTCTCTCTCTCTCTCTCTCTCTCTCTCTCTCTCTCTCTCTCTCTCTCTCTCTCTCTCTCTCTCTCTCTCTCTCTCTCTCTCTCTCTCTGTCGGAGCACTGTCGTAACTTTCACTACAGTAGAACTGGGATTAGTCACTCGGCTTGAATCAACCCCTAGGAATGACTCACCTCCAGTACATTTGTATTATGTGTACTACCCCTTTCTCTACCCTCCCCGCAGTTATATTTCGACCCAAATTTCTGCCATTTTTACATGCAAACTCGCCCGCTGTGGATGCATAACGACTGTACTACATTGCCCTTAAAGGTCGTTGGAGTACAAATCACTCCGAACCACTCGCAACTGCCAAAATTTAAACTTTTTTCAATTGGAAGATGTTTCGATGAGTGATGAAGAGAGCAGTACACTTCTGTCGAAGAGGTGCTTGGTGCAGGGGCGAGGTAAGAGAGGATAAGGAAGACACCACAGAATTACCCCTCCATCCCCTAGGGCAATTCATCCGACTCCTCGCTATAACCAAGTAGGTACGCTCGAATGCATCATGACTTGCTAAGGGTCGGGACTTGGAAGGCCACCAGCTAACGAGATGCCTCAATTTTCGTGTTAAGTACACAGTGATTGTGGATTGACTGACTAGAGTACTGGGAGTTAGATTCAATAGGCCCTTTATGACACATGCACACATGTTAGTGAGATCCTATTCGTCCTCTGTGAAAGCCTGGTACATCGGAAGTAGGCACCAGGTGCTGTGTGACACGCGTGGTTTGAGTTTTGTCAGTCGCTGCACCCACGCCCCATCTCCGGTGGTCTGCAATGAAAAGTGAGCGAGGGATGAGAGAGTGCGGTAGATGATGCGCCCGTCTTCTACACTATAAACTGATTCATGCTGTGGGACACACATAATGGACGCTGTCGCTAACGACGGGTGAACTGTTACGCTTCGCCTCAATAGTAGTGGAATTGAGAGCCCCAGTGGTGATGACACAAGAAGAAGAATTAAGAGTAGTAGTAGTAGTAGTAGTAGTAGTAGTAGTAGTAATAGTAGTAGTAGTAGTAGTAGTAGTAGTAATAGTAGTATTAGTAGTAGTAGTAGTAGTAGTAGTAGTAGTAGTAGTAGTAGTAGTAGTAGTAGTAGTAGTAGTAGTAGTAGTAGTAGTAGTAGTAGTAGTAGTAGTAGTAGTAGTAATAAAAGAAGAAGATTATGAAGAAGAAGAGACATTCACCGGGAGAGGTTTGTTGGACGTTTGACGTTGCGAGTAGTGGTCTCACCTGCACATCTTCACAGACTGGAAATACAATCGCACAGCCTTCCTTGTATGTCGCTCTTTGCTTGGTTCGAAGCATGCTAATACTGTCTCTGGGGCTGCATCGGACCCTCATCTCCTTGTTATATGTGCCACCACGCCCCCTTGACCGACAGTGGGGCTGCATCGGCCTTCATCTCACTATGCCCCTCCGCCCCTACCCCCTTGTTGACTGCAGAGATAATTGGTGGCCCCACACTGTCTGTCTTCTGTCAAGAAGTTTTGTAAGACCAGATAGGCTGCGATAAAATTAATGTTACGGTGAACTGAGTAGCAGATGAAAATCCCAACGTCTTTTATCTGCCTCTATGTGTGGTCTTTACCCACAACTTCAACGGCATTAAAAGCAAAGGTCAGGCACCCAAGAAAGCTCACCCGGTGAACGCTTCTTCTTCTTCTTCTTCTTCTTCTTCTTCTTCTTCTTCTTCTTCTTCTTCTTCTTTAAACTTCACCTATCTTAGGGCTGACTTTCGTCCACGCGAGCAGAAGCGTTCTGGTGAAGCTCAAGCGGACTGCTTTATAGTCGACCGCGAGTGCCGAAGCTATCTTCACGCGTGTCGGCAGTCATCCACAAAAAAACCCCTCCGTTCTTCCGAAAAATTCTCTGCGAACTGTGATGCAATAATTTTCACACTCAAGCGGCTAGGTCCCCTAAGCCCTAGCCGCCCAAGGCGTGCCATCACACCTCCATGTTCGGCATTTGTTATGGGAGCGCAACCCGAATAACGCCTGCCGTGCCCTAATGTGGCCACCGTGTTGGTCCAACGCATCTACCACGTGGCCCGTTTAGGGGGCACTTCGGCACTTCGGCATAAAAAAAACCTCGTTCACACCATTTTTCTCATACATCCCTTCTTGATATATGGATTTGAAACGCAGGTTATTAGAATAGAGTTAATTTTCCACGCAGCTTTATGTATTGGGGAAATTGACTAAGAGCTTGGACGTAGTAAATTGTAAACACAAATTCAAAAACTCTTTTTTCTTGAAAAAGAGCTTGTTTCGGAATTCCGTACCTTTTACGTCAATAAGAAGGTGTGAATAAATTTTTGCTTTTGCATTTAAAAATAGGGTACTTCTCTAACTGTACATGGATAATTAATATTTCCGGTTTCGAAATGCAGTGAGTTAATAAAATATTTTAATTGTTTGGTGATTGTCATAAAAAATAAGGTTTTGTTGAACAAAAATTGTTTACTAATGTGACAGTGCAAGATAAATGTGAGAAGCTCACCTGTAGAATAAGCAAAAAATGTGCACGTTAGACAAGTTCGTAACACTGTGATAAATTCTGATTTTGCTGGTGAGATTAGTCCTCTAGATACTTAGGCAGATGTCTGCTCAAAGCAATTCCTGCAATCGTTGACAGTTGTGAGACGATGACAAATTATTACACCCCTAAGGCCATAAATGCATATCGCAGATAACGAATCACCCATATCCCGCTAACTTCGGTATCCTTTAACGGAGAGATAAGCATTAATCAGTCTTAGATCTCCGAACAGGCCGAATTGGATTGTTTTTCGCAATTTTTGGTAAAATCATAAAGAAGTTCAATAGTAAACTGCGTCCACACGATTTATGTGAGGGATGTTCTATGGTCCTTTGTATAGGTTGACTTCAATGTGCTCAAGTTTAAGAAATATGAATGCCAAGAGCTTCCTTCATGTAGGTTTGCACATTTAAATTACTCCAGCCAATCACGAAACTGATGGTAGTACAGCATTGTAAGCCAAAGGGCTGGATGAAAAATCTAAAATATAATTTCACTGAATGGTAGCCTTAGGAAAGTAAAAACATTGAAATTGTTTGAAGGCCGAGGTCTTACTAAAGTTGTTAACTCATAATTTAACGTGAAATTAATAACAAATATTTTTTTCATTTACGTTTAGTTTTTTCTCCAATGAGACCTGAGAAAAATTGAAATAAAATTATTTAAATTGCTTTTTTTACTCCACAAAACTAAAGTAAACGAGACAACAATTTTTTTAATTTTAGAATTTGGTCGTGACTATCAGTTCGAGGTAGCGGCATACAACCCCATCGATATCGGCGTGGCTGCACAACTTAACATCACAACACCAGAAAATGGCGAGTCTGAAGTTTGCTTTGATTTTCAAATACATGTTTGCCGATATTATGCAGGAATAGTAGATGTGAAGATATCACAACATTAAAACTTATGGGCTCATGGTCTTCAGAGTTAATTGGAATCGGATAATATTTGTTTAAAGAAGAAGAGTTTCCTATGCGTGTCGCCAGAGTCTGGACAGAGTAAGTATTGCAGAGTTATGAATGGATGGACTTTTCCGTAAAAGAAAACAAACTAGCGTAATAGACCTCTGTTCAACAAAAAAAGGTTATGATAAAACAACCCTTGGAAAAATGCCCACCTGTAGCTCAACTGAAACGATGCCTGGTTTCACGCCTTGGAGGATCTTCAGTAATTCGGAACTCGGAGACAAACTCACTGAGGAAATTTTTTCCTCACAATAAAGTATGCCTTCCTCTATCTTTCTCTGGGCCACACTATCGCAGCCATTTAGTTGCTCCATAAAACAATCTCATAGAAGTCAACCACCGCTTTAATGCCTCGTGTAGGTTCATTTTTCATTGAAAATTGCGTGTGCGCAAACACCTGAACTGCTTAGGATATATGTCATTCCTGTGGAGGCTTAAATTATATACATTTCATTTTAAAAAAGATTCAAGATGCTGTTTTGAAATTTTACATTGTTTACCTGTGTATTTCACATAGTTAAACAAGCGGTATATATATTCGACATGAAATTTCGGTTAGGTACATCGATAAGCCCATTTCCTTATAACCGGTGATCGTTAGATAAATTCTAGCAGGGTTTGAGTGTAAGGGTGCGCTTAAGGGTAGGCTAGGAAAGATAGGGCTTGACAACAAGGGTAGTTTATCATGCGGGTTTACTGGGTCTTGCAATTCGTCCGGCGCAGCTTAACACAAAATGCCCCATTAAGTATTTCTGCTGTTGTAACGCCCATACGTGCACTCCATGGTTTTGGTTGGTTTCCGTGTCTTAAAGCAGGCATATGTGAGGTACTGGCTAAACTAAGTAACTACCTAGCACAAAACGTAAGCTCCTAACCAAGAATTCAGATCTAAAAACGAATAAGCCTTTCACTTTCAGGTAAATGATCTATGCATGCCTGAACTTTATTAAAGGTTTTCGAATTCATTATCAAGTAACGAAACCAGAACTCAAAGCTTTCTGTCCATGATTATCATTTGGCCAGATAGGAAGGCAGGTATGAAATCAGTGCGAATAATGGATCGATCCTGGGCTCGTGATTCACTCATAATGTATATAGACGGAAAGCCTACTCCACTACTTCTACACCATTAGATTTGACAATAAAAATCTTCTTTTATATAGTCAAATCTGGTAGTGTGTAAACTCGAGTAATTAACTTTCATCTATACCCGATATGAAGTGAATCACAATCGAGATCGATCGCACTATTCATACCTACCGCTTCCTGACAATGATAATCGGAACTTTGGAGTTCGGAATTTCGTCGCAATTCGGCCGAATACATAGATCACCTGAAGAATGAAAACGATGGACACGTCGACTTCTTGTTGAAACTTACGTTTTTGATAACTGGTATTACCCAGTTGTATTTCTCATAACCTGCTGGGTAAAACAAAAACAATGATGAACGCTACAACAACAATGCGCAATGAAGACGTTGTGTTGAACAGCCGGTGTGCAGGCTGATAACCACGATAAACTACCCATATTGTCAACCCTATCTTTCTGGCCTGCCATAACGCACTTGCCGAAACAGCAAATGCCATTATGAAATGGTATCGATGAAATTTCATCGTCGAATATATATGCCAACTTCGTTTGGCTGGTAATACGCGAATAAAGTAACGCAAAATTTCAAGCAGCAATCTTGAATCTTTTAAAATGAAATGTAATATATTGAAGCACTCCAGGCTGGCATATTTGATTCGAATGTTTAACGCAATTTTCGATAATGAACATACGGTATTAAAGCGCGATTGTTCTATGGTGTTTTTAATGAACGGCTAAATATTGCGACCAGACAATGAAAGACAGAGGAAAGGCATACTGGTATTGAGGAAAAATTTCTCGGTACCGATTTGTCGCCAGTTCGAAGTACTGAAGATCACTCGAGCTTCGAACAGTATCATTTCGTGAATTGTTATCGCCAACGCTTTTTTGACCGAACAGAAGATATTACGCTCCCAGTTCTGGCTTTGCGGAAAATCATCATTCATAACTTCTGCAATATATTGTCGAACTCTGTGCGTAACAGGCACAAAATATTGTCGATTCACCGAAGAACTTCATGAAGCAATTTTAATGTTGTGATATCTTCACATCACCGACTTCTGCGCCAATAATAAAACAGCTGTATTTGAAATCAAAAACAAACTTCGAAGAACTTTTGCCATTTTCTGGTGTTGTTGATTGTTAAACCGCATCGTTATCGATTATGCGCCTCGAACTGATAATTTTGATTGATCAAAATTAAAGAAATTGTTGTCTCGTTGCAGTTTTTGTGAACAAAACGGTTAAACTAATTTTTATTTCGAACCTTTCTCGAATGGAAAAACAAACGTAGTGAAACATTAATTTCGCGTTAAGAGTATGGTTAATGGCAATGAACCTCAAACAATTTCAATGTTTTACTTTCTAAGGCTGCCATTCGATATTTTGATTTTCATCCGGCCAACCCGTCGGTTTAAAATTGACTTTCGGTATTTAAATGTTATCGGGCGAGCAACGGCGTTAGCAAACGAGCATTGATCGTATACAAAGGACCATGGAGCAAATCATTATTGAACTGATTTATTGGTTTTGCTTGTGCGGCGTACAATCGGTTCGTACTGTTCATGCAGACGATTAATAACATCTTTCTTCACTCGAAGACGACTAAGACCATCTGCGATGACGCTTGAAGAGACAGCCGACTAATTGATAGTCGTCTCTGTTTAATCAGCATTGGGCTGCTTTGACGTGCCCATCTGCTAGCCATCTGAAGCACCAGCGAAAATCGAGGCCCAACAGTGATTACGAACTGTCTGGCACGTGCTGCGACACAACGACCTACGGTGGCTCTCACGACCCTCTTGCGCTGTCACGTAGTAAACGGTTTTGTTCAACAAAACGCTTATTTTGCTTGACAATCTTCAAACAGTAAAATATTTTATTGGCTTTCGCCTCGACAATTATCCATGTTACGAGAAGTACCCTATTTTAAATGCAAAACAACTACTGCTAACCGGTAACGTAAAAAACGGGAGACTCCCGAGCTGCTTTCTTTTTCGAAAAGTTTTATTCTTACAATTTACTACGTCAAGCTCTGATCAATTTCACAATACGCTCAAAAGCACCGTGAAAATTAACTTTCTGACTAAACACCATTTCAAATCCATGAAAAGAAGGATATTGTAACAGTATTCGGGCTGGCATTTTCGAGGTATGCCCTAAAGCGACTTACGTGCGTTGAACAACGTATTGGTACGACGGCATTGATATCGCAAATAACCAGGCTGGAGTAACGATAACTTCGAGCATCCAGGAACTTCCGAATAACGCGTGAATTAACTTCGGCACTGCGATATTCTCGCTACGTCGCTTGAGCTTCGCCAGGCCTTAACGCGTGGAAAAGTCATCTAAAGATAGGTGAAGTTAAAAGAAGAAGAGAGAAAGAAGAAGAAGAAGAGAAGAAGAAGGCGTTCGCGATGAACTTATTTGGTGCTTACGATACTTTAACAATGCCGTTGAAGATTGTGGTAAAACCACGCATAGAAGGCAGATAAAGGCGTTGAAACTATACGCGCATTGTTTCCTGTGATGTACAAAGCTTTCTTGACTTTGAACGATTAATACCGGTATGCTCACGTCCTTTGAAAGTACTGTGAATGAGCCCGATACTGTCGTCGAAAACATACCAACTGGAGACAAAGCTGATGATAGCATGCTTCGAAACCAACAGAGCGACAAAGAAGGCTTCCGGTGTCGCAGAAACGCGAAATGAACACGCGGCGATGCAAACTTTCTTTCGATATTCTTCTTCATGCATATCTTCTTTTGACCCACTTGCTGCTACTGCTACTGCCTTACTTTATACTGCTACTATGCCAACGCCATACCCTTTAACTGCTATATACTGCTACCTTTGCTGCTTCTTTCTGCTGCTGCTTATGTTTCCAGCTACGTTGTACCGCTGCTTTAACTTCATTAACTGATAACGCTGCTTTCGCTATGCTGAACCGCTGCTTCGCTTTAACGCTTTAACCTTTTAACAACGATTTATTGACTGTTTGTTCGATCGTCGCCGCTGAATATCGGTCCGCTGCTATTGGGGCGATATCGGCTGATTCTGCGCCGAATGGATGGCGACGGCGTCCGTCTGCGGCGTAGTCGGTTTGCGCTGATTGAAGTTGAATAAATAAATCTGCTGCGCTCTGGAAAATAATAGAACACTTTCGTTGCGGAGGAAACGAACAGCTGATCTCCGCACGTACCCGATTACTCCGACCGAACTGCGGAATGGTCGGCTGTATTGACCGTAATGAAAGGGCACGATGAATCACAACCGATATGTCGATCGATCACAATCACTGTTAGCAACTGCGAAAGGGCATCTCTTGGCTGGTGACGCCTCAACTGATGATGCGTCGTGTACCCTACTGATTACATGGCGAAGTCATTCACCCTGCTTACCAACTATTTCGTGAAGTGTACTGCTCTCTTCATCTTTCGTCGAGAACATCTTCAGTGAAAAAGACTGAAGTACGATAGCGATTACAGTGATTCGGAAGTGTTGTACTCAACGTTGCTTTAGGCTGATAACTGCCCGTCGTTATCACGTCACGTAGACGCATCTCGGCGAAACTGGATAAATATGACTTTGAAAGTGAAAGGGTATTACGCGCAATACTGGTGGTAATCATCCCGAAGCGCCGGTAATCCCGGTTACCAATTAATTGTCTCGAAGAGGAAGAAGAGGCGAGGGGCGAGACGAGATGGAGGGCGGATGCGGGTCGAAGGA